>CM050166.1:74610248-74650248 GCA_027410445.1 Discoglossus pictus
GAAGTTAACCCATATATGATTTAAAGGGACTCTGTCACCCCAATGGAAAATTGATTTTAATTAAAATGAGTATTACAAATTGACTATACATTGTACTGGCCGTTTAAAAGAAAAAAAAAATCTGAAATATGTGCAGCTCCTGTATTATGCTTATGTCTTTGAGTACTTGATAGGAGTGGGGTCTAACTCCATGGCATCTCTTTATTTTGCCCACTACAGAGACAGACAAGTAGACTAAAATCCTAATAAGCAAATTAAAGCAGCTAATGAATATGTTTGTGCTACTTATTCGCATATACTGTAAATGCAGAAAGAACATGCTTTTTAAGATGAATCTACACAACACAACTTGATATTGGGGTGACAGAGTCCATTTAAAGGTTTTCATCCAGGTAGGTAAGAGAATGGGCAAGCTGACCCAAATGACTGTTACATAGCATTATCATCTATATTTAGAAACTCCCATAGGAGTAACAGGAATATCCTCCAATAATCGAGCAACATAAGTACAGCATTGGGTATCATTCTTACTGCTTAGCGTGAATTCTGTTGTTTAAGGATGTGGTATAGAAGCAAGTGAATTGCAGCATCCCATATATCTTCTGGACCAGTGCTGTCCATCCCATATATCTTCTGGACCAGTGTTGTCCATCCCATATATCTTCTGGACCAGTGCTGTCCATCCCATATATCTTCTGGACCAGTGCTGTCCATCCCATATATCTTCTGGACCAGTGCTGTCCATCCCATATATCTTCTGGACCAGTGCTGTCCATCCCATATATCTTCTGGACCAGTGTTGTCCATCCCATATATCTTCTGGACCAGTGTTGTCCATCCCATATATCTTCTGGACCAGTGTTGTCCATCCCATATATCTTCTGGACCAGTGTTGTCCATCCCATATATCTTCTGGACCAGTGTTGTCCATCCCATATATCTTCTGGACCAGTGCTGTCCAGCTTATTTAGTGTTGGGGGCTTAATAATATGTATTTGAGAGGACCCTCCCTGGCAGACCATAGACTTCATGTGGCCTACGGTCTGCCATTTGGACAGTATCATTCTCAACTCTTGATACCATGGATTTGTATGTGTGTTAAAGACCTCACAAAGAAGGGAATCACGTTAGATGCATCAACCTAAACAGTATTATAAAAGTGTATTCCAATACAGAGGTACTGATGCCTCTCTAGACAGACAACATATACAACACTCTGTCTAATTCTGGAGACCATATCTCTAAAAAGCTATTAAGACATCATAACCTTAATGTTTATCTTAGAGTACAGAAGGGAGGACAATATGATAGTAAACTTCAAATATATCAGAAGATTTTATAAATGTCAAAACATCCTCCAGAAAACGAGTAATGCAAGAACAATGGGTAACAATTGGAAAAGGTACGAGGTAAAGTGCACAAAGTACACAACTGCAACAGCTTTCCGTGTAAGTAGTCGGAACAAACAAAACAACAAAAATGAATACAACCATGTCTGAGATGAGCATAGGACCTTTTCAGATGATTTATTGAAGTAAGCTTTTTTCAGTAGGTAGAATGGGTAGAGTAGATGGACCTTTTGGTTGCAATCTACCCTCCAGTCCAGGTAATGGCCATACTTCTCCTTTACTCCAGCCCAGATAGTTGGTGAGGATTATTATTACTGAGCTTGATTTGGTTACTGCAGATAATAGTAATGCTTGCTAGGACATTTGTATTGGTGGGGACAGAGTTTTATCCACCCCATAGACCAGATATCCCATCATCACCCCTGCCGTGCTCTAAATAAATGCCTGCTGATTCTTCTTTGTATGTGAGAGGTGCTTGTCTTGATTCTCCATGGATCAATACCCTCTATGCTTGTACCTGTCTTCCTACCTGTTTGCTGTTCCTGCTGTGCCGGCCTGTAGTACACACAGCAGGGGCTGTAAACAATATTTTTGTGGCATGTTTGTACTGTTTGGACAAAGTACAGCACATATTTTAGCTTTTGGAGTATTATGCGACAGCCGGCTTCCTCCATTACTACCACTTATATGATGCTCTTTTATTTTCCAAAATAACTGTTTTTATAGTTTCCTTCATTTTATATGCAAGTTAAATGATGTTGTCATTAATGCTTAGTTGTCTGTCGTCTTACATTCTGCATATACAGAAGTGTTGCTTTAGCTTATGGTTGAAAGTGAATAAAGTGTTTAGGTTCTAAATGGAAATGTTTTTATATATAAATACTTTATATTAAAGCACAGTTACTGCTGAACTTGCATAGTAGTTGGGACAGGACTGTCTAGACTTTTTCCCTTCTAAGACCGGCCTTCACTATTTCATAATTTGTAATTCTTGACTATTATACCCGGGAGTGTTTTTGACCTCTGAATGTACCAATTTACAACCCATAAATTTTAAAGTAGAATTATTTTTAGTCTAAAATATTTAGCATTTATTAGGTGTCTTTTTTTTATATCAATACAAAATAGGGGCTTATATTTTGTTATACCCCATTCCATGTCTTTTCTCTTTGACCATCACTACTTCATCCTCCCCTCAGTCTTTTCTCCTTTCTTACACTCTTGTGTAAGTGTGGAATATTTAGAAGTAATGTGTGGAAGTGCTATTGTGCAGAGATGAGACAAATACAGGACAGCTTTAAGCCATACTGAGAATTTTTATTTCGATAGCATGAGCAGGCCGTATGGGCTTTTTTCAATGTTTAAATGATTCTAATAGCCTTTGGTTCTGGACCAGTCATTGCACCTTATCTCGTCTCCATTTATTTTACAATTTTTGTTATTTCCCTCCATAATATGTCTCATCTTTTTATAATCCCTTTACTCTTTCCATCCATTCCCGACTCTCTTCCTCTGCACTTTTTGCAATCAATCTTCCTTGTTGCCCCTCTTTACGCCATCCCTTTCACGTAATCATGCTGTCTCACCCTATACTGTAGCATGATCTCCTCCTTACCTGGCTAGGTGTTTCAATACTACTGATGCAGTGAGGAGACACTTGGACGTTGCACCAAAGTGGAGGAGATGACTGGAATGTAAATCGTCCTCTAAACTGCAGATATGTGTAGCTTTCATGTGATGGTGCATGGCTAATATATCATGTCATCCATATATGGTACCACTCCTCTGTAATCTACAAAGCAAAGTGATAACTCCTTGCACCTCCTCAACCAAGAGGTCTCTTCTGCTGGAAGAATCTCTGCGTTTGGGAGTCCCTATGCTATACAATATTGGCACTACATGCAACTGTGCAAATGTATAACCTGCCTGTGAAGTGTCTTCTGTCAAATGCTTTATTTACATCACTTTAGGGGCAACAAGGGCCCATTCAGTGCCGGTGCTTGTGGTGCACCATACCTGACCCCACTTTTTTGGACAAGGCCACACTGTTGCACAGTTTTTACAGTAAATGGTAGTATAGGACTTCCTGAGGATCTATCCTGTTATGTGCATGCATGGCACGGGAAGTCTCCTGGTGCCGGGCGCGCACGTGTCTCGTGTCCCGATGTACTCCCTAAGCCCCTAACCCCCTACACCAGTTACTGGTCCTAACCCTAAATCTAACCCCCTACACCAATTACCGACTATAAATCTAAGCCCCTAACCCTAAATCCATAACCCTAGCCCTCTACACCCCTTGCCGGCTTTAACCCTAACCTCCTACACCAATTACCGGCACTAACCCTAACCCCACTTGCCGGCCCTAACCCTAACTTTCTAACCCTCTTAGCCTAACTCTAACCCCCAAAAAATTAACTTCCTAAGCCGCTAACCCCCTACACCGTTTACCGACCTATCCCTCTAAACCTAACCGAAAACCCCTAACTTAGAGACAGCTACATTGAGGCGGCGCAGGGCAGTGTAGCATGCGTGCGTACATATAACAGGATAGGTCCCTTCCTGAGAACCAGTTTATATTTATGATGAGTTATACAGGTCTCCCCATGCTTTTTTGTTTCACTTTAAATTTATGTTTTTGCTTTTTTTTTTGCACCAGCCCAGCTACTTGTGGAGCCACCCTGGTACTACCCCTTATAGATAAAGGATGTATCAGACAATACAAGGTTCTATGCATATATTTAAATCTTTATCTTAAAATACCTACTTTTTGTTTTAATTCTGTGGCATTGTGCTGACTTCAGCCTTCTCAGCTGAATAGCCCATTGTGTAACCATGCTCCTCCTATCTTTAGTACATGTGCTCTTTTCTGTATGTACTGTAAATCAGCACTAATATGCCAGTCTCATTGTAAATTCCATTACTGAATGTGCAGCCCCAGGAGTGCCTCGGAGTGAATTGGATTATTTTACTGCCTGTCCATTCATGACTTGTTTATTAATATGACTATGCTGGGGTGGAAAATCACTGATCTCCTTGGATTTTATTTTTGACTCCTAAGTATTTTTTTTAAGAGCAGAATATAATTAATTAAAAGATTACTATAGTTATTCAAAACTCTATATAGAATATTTTTAAACTTGATCAGAGGCATCATGTGTTTAGAAAGCAACCCCCCCCCCCAATATATATATTGCGGACACTTTCTCAAAAGGGTGGTCATTATAAACTGAGCTTTTCATTAGTCCTGCTGAGAGCACTGACAGTTTTATCTGCTACATCTTCATTGTTCTGATAGAAGGTTCCTCTGCATTCAGAGTCTCCTCTCATTTGCAGAAGTTATTCAGCAGAAACCAAAATGGTAGATTGCACTGCAGCATCATCACATGTCAAAGTTTAATAAATGATGTGTTGTTTATTTGTTCAGTCTTGTCTGACTCTCTGTGACCCTATGGACCACAGCACGCCAGCACATCTTGTGTATGGTTTTGCTTATCCATAAGATTTTCAAGGCAGGCATAATGGATTGCCAGGTTCTTCTCCAGTGCATCGAGATTTGTTTGACCTCTCAATTATGACATGCCCATCTTGGCTGACCCTACACGGTACTGCTCACAGCTTCATTGAAGTACACAAGCCTCTTCACCACGACAAGTTAGAGATCAAGAATGGGAAATTATGTGTACTCTCGGGTACATTTGCTAATGTATAGATTTTACCCATCTTGAGAAATGCTGTTCCCTGGTGACCGCGCTGCTCATTAAATACATTGTCACATTACTGTTAATTATACTCTAGCAACTGCAATATAACCGTGTGATATGTTTATGGAGGTGTGCTAAATGACAAGTGTCATGAAATATTCAAGCTAATTAGCCCTTGTTTGTGTGCTGAATGCAGGAATGGCCTGCTGGTTTAAGGTGATAAAGCAAAAATACTGATGAAAATTGATGTTAGGACTTTTTAACATGGAAAGTGAAAGGCAAAAGTTTGACGGCTTAAAATGACTGGTTTCTGACTAATTTGTTTTTAGGCAGCCGTTTTCTAATGAGAAATGAGAACTCCTCTTTTAGAAACCATAAAGAGCCAAATCTGTTTGTAGTAAAATACATGTTTCCCCCCATAAAATTAGTTTTATACAGGCAGGTGTGTGCCTCGGGCAATTTCAGTACATAAAAATCTTGCCAGACATTGGTACCCTGTTGCAAAATTCTGAATTAAGCACGAGAGGTTGATTATATATATATATATATATATATATATATATATATATATATATATATATACTTTTTTTTTTTTGTGAGATTAGATTTTTAAGCCAAAAAAAATGAGAAAACACAAGTGATAAATTACAATATTGTTGTTGGTTAGTCGTTCAGTCGTATGTGACCCTCTGTGATCCTATGGACCACTGCACGCCAGGCCCAATCGGTATGTCTCTGGTTGTGCTTGTCCAGAAGGTTATCTTGGCAAGATAATGGATTGTTTTTTCTTCTCCATTGGGCTGGGATTTGTCTGACCGCTCTGCTATGAACTGCCCATCTTGGTGACCCTACATGGTATAGATGACAGCTTCATTGAAATACACAAGAACAGGTCGTTTTTTTGTTTGTTTGTTTTTTGGTCTTTTAAAATCTTTTATGAATGATTGTTGTTTGGGCTAATTCAAGTGGTCTGTTCACATTTTGTCCCAAGTAATGTTATTAGAGGCTGCTTCCCATGATGTAAAAATACAGGAGCATCAGAGGAAACCACATCCTGGGATGTATATTGTGATCATATTGATTGTCTGACTAGCCAACTCAGTGATAACAAGTAAAATAATTTCCATAGAGTATAATATCATCTGGAGAAATTTCCCTATCCTAGTGGGAAATCACTCTGGGAGATGCAGCATTCTAAAAAGTGTGTGATTATATACTTATGTTTGAAATAAAGATCCAGGAAAATGAAAATGAAAACATCTGTTCATATCGGTGATATATGTGTATTTGTATGTGTGTGTGTAATATATATATATATATATATATATATATTTAATTTACAGGGCTCAACAAATGCCAGGGGCCAGGTTATCATGTCACAAAATGCTTACAGGCACCTAAATTGCATCCACTGTATGTCAGTGTCACCTGGAAGCAGAACGGCATGAGTGACTGAGCCAGGGCAGTGTTGTCGTTACATTCCCGGGTTCAGCACTGCACCCTCCAGCCAAACATACCTGTGTGTAAGTGAGGAGTGAAAGCTGCTGCTGCTGCTAGAACAGCACTCACTGACAAATATACTTAGCAGAGCATCCTATGTGCAGCAAATCTAGGCCTCTTTTTAATAGTAACTCTCATGCAACCAGAAACTACATTTATCCAGTATCTACCAATCTCCATGGGTGCCAGTTAACGGAGAGGTCTACTGTATATAGTTTCCGACATTCTTTATTTTGTGTTTATTGCATTTTTTTCTTTGCTGTAACCATGTTTTGACCCCCTTTGCGTTAACCTAACATTACAGTTCCATATTCATAGGATGCTATATAGAAGAATTATAATTGCTAATGTGTCAAATATCTTCTAGAAAGTAGTTAAATGAATACAACCTTTAATGTATTCATGAATATGCAATTATTATTTACACGGGGAAGCTATTTAAAGGTATATGCAAGTGACCTGGGTTATGAATGTACTGTCAGGTCCATAAATATTGGGACATCGACACAATTCTAAACTTTTTGGCTCTATACACCACCCCAATGGATTTTAAATGAAACTAACAAGATGTGCTTTAACTGCAGACTTTCAGCTTTAATTTGAGGGTATTTACATCCAAATCAGGTGAACGGTGTAGGAATTACAACAGTTTGTATATGTGCCTCCCACTTTTTTTAAGGGACCAAAAGTAATGGGACAATTGACTGCTCAGCTGTTCCATGGCCAGGTGTGTGTTATTCCCTCATTATCCCATTTACAAAGAGCAGATACAAGGTCCAGTGTTCATTTCAAGTGTGCATTTGCATTTGTTGCTGTTAACTCTCAATATGAGATCCAAAGAGCTGTCACTATCAGTGAAGCAAGCCATCATTAGGCTGAAAAAAACAAAATAAACCCATCAGAGAGATAGCAAAAACATTAGGTGTGGCCAAATCAACTGTTTGGAACATACTTAAAAAGAAAGAACGCACCAAGGAGCTCAGCAACACCAAAAGACCCGGAAGACCACGGAAAACAACTGTGGTGGATGACCGAAGAATTATTTCCCTGGTGAAGAAAACACCCTTCACAACAGTTGGCCAGATCAAGAATACTCTCCAGGAGGTAGGTGTATGTGTGTCAAAGTCAACAATCAAGAGAAGACTTCACCAGAGTAAATACAGAGGGTTCACCACAAGATGTAAACCATTGGTGAGCCTCAAAAACAGGAAGGCCAGATTAGAGTTTTCCAAACACCTAAAAAAGCCTTCACAGTTCTGGAACAACATCCTATGGACAGATGAGACTAAGATCAACTTGTACCAGAGTGATGGGAAGAGAAGAGTATGGAGACGGAAAGGAACTGCTCATGATCCAAAGCATACCACCTCATTAGTGAAGCATGGTGGTGGTAGTGTCATGGCGTGGGCATGTATGGCTGCCAATGGAACTGGTTCTCCTGTATTTATTGATGATGTGACTGCTGACAAAAGCAGCAGGATGAATTCTGAAGTGTTTCGGGCAATATTATCTGCTCATATTCGGCCAAATGCTTCAGAACTCATTGGACGGCACTTCACAGTGCAGATGGATAATGACCCGAAACATACTGCAAAAGCAACCAAAGAGTTTTTTAAGGGAAAGAAGTGGAATGTTATGCAATGGCCAAGTCAATCACCTGATCTGAATCCGATTGAGCATGCTTTTCACTTGCTGAAGACAAAACTGAAGGGAAAATGCCCCAAGAACAAGCAGGAACTGAAGACAGTTGCAATAGAGGTCTGGCAGAGCATCACCAGGGATGAAACCCAGCGTCTGGTGATGTCTATGCGTTCCAGACTTCAGGCTGTAATTGACTGCAAAGAATTTGCAACCAAGTATTAAAAAGTGAAAGTTTGTTTTATGACTGTTAATCTGTCCCATTACTTTTGGTCCCTTAAAAAGTGGGAGGCACATATACAAACTGTTGTAATTCCTACACAGTTCACCTGATTTGGATGTAAATACCCTCAAATTAAAGCTGAAAGTCTGCAGTTAAAGCACATCTTGTTAGTTTCATTTCAAATCCATTGTGGTGGTGTATAGAGCCAAAAAGATTAGAATTATGTCGATGTCCCAATATTTATGGACCTGACTGTATCTGATAGCGGGAAATTAGCAGTGTATGATTGAATGTATCTGCATTTTACTAGCTTTGCATTAAAAAAACAACTGTTACAGGTGATGTTTACACCCCCAGGATTGAGCTAGGCTCTTGAGAGGGTTCATTTTTGTAAATGTTTACCCTGTCCATGTGAGCATGATCAGCTTTGCAGCAAATCGGCAATGCTGTATGCAGCCAGCTAGATGTGGCTTCTACACTGGATCCTTAAAGGACCATAAATTGACATTCAAGTAAAAATGCTTGAGCAGTTACACGGTTGTTCTTTAGACATACACCCTATCCTTGATAAATTCTGACAAATTTCAGCTTCTTCCAATTGTCAACTGCCAAATAATCTGTCTCTTAGACGTATGAGCATTTATGCTAGATTTGTGGTCCTGCAATGACCTGCAAGAGAGCTAACATGTGTCTCTGTGTGAATGTCTGTCTGGGGCTAGGGCTGGGGGAGGTCACAGGGCATTTCACCTGGTCAGGGGTGGTCACAGGGGCAATTCACTGGAGCTGGGGGGAGGTCACAGGGGCAATTCACTGGGGCTGGGTGGGAGGTTACAGGGGCAATTCACTGGGGCTGGGTGGGAGGTTACAGGGGCAATTCACTGGGACCTGGGTGGGAGGTTACAGGGGCAATTCACTGGGACTGGGGGGGAGGTTACAGGGGCAATTCACTGCAGCTGGGGGGAGGTCACAGGGGCAATTCACTGGGGCTGAGGGAGACAACAGGGGCAATTCACTAGGGCTGGGGGGTGTTACAGGGGCAATTCACTGGGACTGGGGGAAGTTTCACTTGGATGTTATGTAGATAAAACAATCAGTGAATGAAGGGACACAGTCCTTATTTTGGGTATTACAGAGATCTAAAGCAAAGCTTCAGCTCAATTCACAGAACAAAAAGATACAGTGTATCATGTATGCTAATTTCAGCTGGGATTTTCAGGGGTGTTAACATTGATAGAAAACAGTTTGCAAATGCAAGAAATTCAGCAAACTTTAGGGTAACTGTTTAAATGTTTATTTTGGTATTTTTTCACGCAAACAATTTTTTTCATACTCTAATAATTCTCCTCTATCAGTTGCATTTATACTCCAGTTCCCTTGCATATTCTTTAATTATACTAGTGCACAGCCTACAAGGACTGTCTAGCTCTTATTAGAGCTACAGAGACTTGATCAGTTAAAAGCTATTATCTCTATGTTTTGCTTTTATGTTCCAAGGGAAGGGGTCATGCATCCCAGGGAAGGAATGTACAAGCAAAGGTCAACAGACCAATGTGGGCTAGGACACTCCTTGGGGACTAACATTATGGTAAGTTAACCACTTAAAGTATTTTCCCCATTACTATCTCTGCTGAGATTCTGCATCTCCTACTAACTGGCAGAAATCAGTACTAGCCCATGCAGTATTGTCACACACTCCTGCTAGGGTAGATAAGAGAGTCGCTGAGATTACCCATTGTTATGAACAGATCTACTAGTGCCCATCTAGCCCATCGAAAACCTTGTAGCTACTTCCCTGGTCCTGGTAGTGAACCCTTGTCTGTCAGCCGGAGAGGCGAGAGGCCTCTCAGAACAGGGCCTACCATATTGTATTTTCATAGGCCTGCCTGTATAGTGACAAGTATTGAAATACAGAAATTCCCCAGTTTGAGCAGTTTACCTGATACTTTTGGCTGCCCTTTAAAGGTATTTTTAATTCACCATTAAAAACACATGCAAACAGCAGCAATTAAATGTCATTAAATATAATGTAAAACACAGCTAACCTCATTAATTGCAACAGCTGTACTCCTCTACCTCATTATCCTGAGCACTACTGAAAAGAAGAGAAACAATTCAACTGAGAACATTAATTAGGTAGGTGAGATAATCTGGATCTTTTTCTATAGCACAAGGCGGCTATGGCTGCAATCCCATAACTACCTCCTCTCCACAGTGAGCATGCTCAAGATGATCTCGCTTGCCTAATTAATGTTATCTATGATTAAATATTTGTCATTTCAGCAGTGTCAAGACAATAAGGGGTGAGCTAAAGTCACGGGCATGCCAAGTGAGCCAAATCATAATAGTCCCAAAAACTTGTTAACACCTTATCTTTATTTTAATCTGTAAGAACTAGGCATACATCTTTTGATTTTATCAATTGTATTAGATAGGAGATATGGAGGTCCTTTTCATGCATATTTTGCCCATCCTCAAGCATACAACCCATGGTAATTTGTATGTCTATCTTTTTTTTCTGAATTATCTGGAACCCTTGCCATGTGATTTTAATTTTAAAAAGATGGGCAAGGTTTATCTTTCACTAGGAATATTATATACCTATGTATCTCTTAAATTAATTAATTAAACTGAATAAAATTGGGTAAATAATCAGACCAAGCAGATGCAACATAAATAATACCTCCAGTGAATATGCAAGTGAGGTAAAGAATCGAACTAAGGTGCTAGACATGTTAGATAGAATGCCTGAAGAACGTTTGACAGAAGTTTGTGATGTTGTCCAGAAAAAAAGTAGAAAGTACACCCCTAAAAGAAAGAAAACTAAGAAAATTTGTCTGCCTGATGAAAGGTAGTGAGGGTAGAAAAAGATTTGTCCAACTGAATGCAGAATACCTGAGGATAGCAAGAAGAGACAATGAGCGATTATAGAAGATATGGAAGAAGATAATACAATGGGAAAGTCAAGAGATATCCAAGAAAATTGGCAATCTCAAAGAACCTTTCATGCCAAAATGGGAGTTCTAAACGACAAAAATGGCAGAGACTAAATAAAAGCAGATGCGAAAAAGAAGAGGTGGAACGAATACACATAAGACCTAAACAGGAAGGATATTAACAGCATTGATAACCTCAATAGTTTGTCCACTGAGCTGGATACAGACATCTGGAGAGTGAGGTTGAAGATGATGTTGTAAAAGTGTTTTCAATATGCCCCAAAAATTTGAAAACTTGACAATGGCCAATAGACTAGAAAGGTCACTCTATATACCAATCCCAAAAAAAGGGAGTGCCAAAGAGTGTTTCACTCATTTCACATGCCAGCAAGAACATGCAAGATCAACTCATGGACCGAGAACTACCAGATCTGCAAACCAAGTTTCTCAGAGGCACAAGAGATCAAATTGCAAAAATTGGTTGGATCATAGAGAAATCAAGAGAGTTTCAGGAAAAATGTTTTCCTCTGCTTCATAAACTATTCTAAAGCCTTTGACTGGGTGGATCACAACAAAATGTGTCAAGTTCTTAAAGAGTTGATGGTACCAGACTATCTCATCTGCCTTTTGAGGAATCTGTATGTGGACCAAGAAGCCACATTTAGAAACGAACATGAAACAACCAAATGGTTAAAGATCGGAAAAGTAGTGCAACAAGGTTGTATATTCTCAACTTATGTATTCAACATATATGTAGAATATGTCCTGCATAAGGCCAGACTGAAAGAATCCAAAGCTGCGAGAACTAAAGGATCTATTGATAAGGGTGAAAAAATTGACCAGCTGCTTGACATTAAAAAGCCAAAGATGGCAAATGGCAATCTCAGTTGCTGGCAAATAGATGGGGAATAATTAGAGGCAGTGATAGATGTTATTTCTTGGGCTCCAAGATCTCTTCAGATGGTGACTGCAGCCATGAAATTAAAAGAAGTTTGCTACTGAAACTGAAAGCTGTGGCAAGTCTGAGTAAGCTAATTAAAGATATTAAACAATCAACCAAGGTCCTCCTGTTTAAAGCTATGGTATTCCCAGTAGTAACATACAGATGTGAAAACTGGACCAGAAAGAAGTCTGAGCTCTGTAGAATTGCTGCCTTTGAATTGTGGTGTTGAAGAGAACTGCTTAGAGTTCCTTGGACTGCAAGAAGATCCAATAAATCAATAGTACAGAAATCAAGCCAGACTATTCACTGAGGCTAAAGCTCAAATACTTTGGCCATATCATGAGAAGACTCTGATGCTGTGAAAAATTTAAGGTGCATGAATAATGGGAACAGCAGAGGTGGAGATGGATAGATGCGGTCATTGAAGCAATGAACATGAACTTGATGGAGCTCACCATGGCAGTGACTAACAGATCTGCCAGGCATGCAGCGGTCCATAGGATCACAGAGAGTTGGATACAAATGAACAACTAAAACAACAATTTATTGCTTTACTTTTGTGTACTTTTATTTGATTAAGAAGTGCTTAAATGTTCTACTTTTTATCTGACTAAAATTTTACAAATAGTTCCTAATTGGTTTCTCCCCTCTGCAGCTCATGAAGACCGTTTACGTTTAAGTACAGGGTCGGCACTGTCTCTTAGTAACCAATTGATGGCAACGTTCTGCAACATGTTGCTTGAGAGAGGTCAATGACAGGCTAATTTGAAACACTGTCCTTCAAAGTCTGGACTTTCATGTGCTGCATGAGCTATAGAGGGCAGACCCAAGCAGGTAAAATTGTATAATTTAAGCAGACAAAATAGCGCCTTTTTAGTGCTTTGTAATAAAATAAAGTACATAAAAGTAAATGGGCATATAATATTTTTAGTAAAATCCAGACCCCCCCCCCCCTCCCATGTTCCTTTTTAAGTTGTTGCAACCTACTTAACTGTGCTGGAGAGGAATATCTTATATACTTGGACGTATATGAATTCTTCACACCCTCATACAATGGTTTATTTAAGGATTGAAACTTTGCCTTAATTGCAGGCTTTCTAAGTGCATCTGAAATGAGTCTTCATGAACCTATAATTATGTGCATTATATATGTTCCTGCTCTGGTCTATTTAGAATTACACTCCTGGGCCTGAACTAGAAAAGCTTTTTAACATCCTAAATTATGCAACACATATTTAAAAGCTGTATCAAGTATGATAGAACTTATTTAATTGCATTTTAAATAACTTAAATAGTGGCACATCTTTAACCAGTCTTAAATTCTACATACGTGGTGTACAGTACGTCCCTGTTCTACCTTGATACACTTTCTTTTTTGTATTATAATTAAATACATTTTTAACTGTTTTGGTGGCAGATGTATTAATTAAAACAAACATTGGAAATTTGTTTCTCTGCTTTTATAGATGACATAAGACAGGCTTGGATTTTATCTGTGATTACAGAAAAAATGAGTGACTCGAGTATAAGCCGAGGGTGGGAAATGTGCTGCCCCCTGTGTCCCTCTTGTGCCTTTTTCTCATGTCTCCCCTGTGTCTCTTCCCCCCTCTCCCTTCCAACCCCCCATCCTCAACCACCCTTCTCAACCCCCCTCCTCAACCTTCCTCCTCATCCTCAACCTCCCTCCTCATCCTCAACCTCCCTCCTCATCCTCAACCTCCCTCCTCATCCTTAACCTCCCTCCTCATCCTTAACCTCCCTCCTCATCCTCAACCTCCCTCCTCATCCTCAACCTCCCTCCTCATCCTCAACCTCCCTCCTCATCCTCAACCTCCCTCCTCATCCTCAACCTCCCTCCTCATCCTCAACCTCCCTCCACAACCTCAACACCCCCCCTCCACAACCTCAACACCCCCCCTCCACAACCTCAACACCCCCCCTCCACAACCTCAACACCCCCCCTCCACAACCTCAACACCCCCCCTCCACACAACCTCAACACCCCCCCTCCACACAACCTCAACACCCCCCCTCCACACAACCTCAACACCCCCCCTCCACACAACCTCAACACCCCCCCTCCACACAACCTCAACACCCCCCCTCCACACAACCTCAACACCCCCCCTCCACACAACCTCAACACCCCCCCTCCACACAACCTCAACACCCCCCTCCACACAACCTCACCCCCCCCCTCCACACAACCTCAACACCCCCCCTCCACACAACCTCAACACCCCCCCTCCACACAACCTCAACACCCCCCCCTCCACACAACCTCAACACCCCCCCTCCACACAACCTCAACACCCCCCCCTCCACACAACCTCAACACCCCCCCTCCACACAACCTCAACACCCCCCCTCCACACAACCTCAACACCCCCCCTCCACACAACCTCAACACCCCCCCTCCACACAACCTCAACACCCCCCCTCCACACAACCTCAACACCCCCCCCTCCACACAACCTCAACACCCCCCCCTCCACACAACCTCAACACCCCCCCTCCACACAACCTCAACACCCCCCCTCCACACAACCTCAACACCCCCCCTCCACACAACCTCAACACCCCCCCTCCACACAACCTCAACACCCCCCCTCCACACAACCTCAACCCCCCCCCTCCACACAACCTCAACACCCCCCCTCCACACAACCTCAACACCCCCCCTCCACACAACCTCAACACCCCCCCTCCACACAACCTCAACACCCCCCCCTCCACACAACCTCAACACCCCCCCTCCACACAACCTCAACACCCCCCCCAATACACAACCCTCATCCTAAACCCCCCCCAATACACAACCCTCATCCTAAACCCCCCCCAATACACAACCCTCATCCTAAACCCCCCCCAATACACAACCCTCATCCTAAACCCCCCCCAATACACAACCCTCATCCTAAACCCCCCCCAATACACAACCCTCATCCTAAACCCCCCCCAATACACAACCCTCATCCTAAACCCCCCCCAATACACAACCCTCATCCTAAACCCCCCCCAATACACAACCCTCATCCTAAACCCCCCCCAATACACAACCCTCATCCTAAACCCCCCCCAATACACAACCCTCATCCTAAACCCCCCCCAATACACAACCCTCATCCTAAACCCCCCCCAATACACAACCCTCATCCTAAACCCCCCCCAATACACAACCCTCTAAATACCTCCATCTGCAGCTTCTCCTCTGGCCTCCACGCTCCTTCCTGCGTCTTGACCCGGCCAATTCTAATGACGGGGCGCGCATGTGATGTCACGTCATTAGCATATACCGGGTGCCGACACAGGAAGGAGCGGAGGCCAGAGGAGAAGCTTTAGATGGAGGTAAGTGAGGGGAAAGGGAGAGGGGGAGGTATTTAGAGGGGTAAAGTAAGGAGGGGGCTTAGAATGAGGGGGGGGGTTAGAAAGAGGAGGGGGGTGGGAAAGAGACACGGGGGAGGGGGGGGTTAGAGAGACACGGGGGGAGAGTGACTCGAGTATAAGCCAAGGGGGCCCTTTTTTAGCCTTCAAAAAAGGGCTGAAAAACTCAGCTTATACGGTACTTTATAAGAAGCATGACAGTTTCTCGGCCTCTAGAGCCTCCTCTTTTCTTCCTGTTTTATCTCATGTAGGGTGCCATGTTTCACAGCTATAAATAAAAGCCACATCCGCAGGGCAGGTGCTTCACATTACCATTATTCTTCTCGGACACATAGTATGTTATTGTGTGATTCTTAGCAGTATGAGACACTGAGGGTGAAGCGTTTCCCCTGTGGGCAAGGGCTTAGGTCACAGCTGTGCAATATGGTAGCATGCTTAAGAGATAACCAGAAGAAACCGGGAACGCTAAAATGTTAGACACTTTTACTCTGTATTCTGGGTGATTTGTATAAGTAAGTGAAGTGTAACTTCTGTTTAAAATTGCCATATAGTCCTAATTGTATAATGCTCTGTGTACGATACAGACAGTGTGTCCCGATACATATATTGCATGCACTAGTATCAATAGATGTGACCAAACCTTAAAGGTGCAGGAGTTGTCAAAAGTGGTGACTGTGTGAGCTAAAAATTATGGAGATGTTCTAGTTTATCATTTTGGTGCTGTTGTGTTTTTTTTTTTTTTATTGTGTGCTACTTAAAGGGACATGAAGTTTTTTTTATTTAGATTTTTTTGTTTTTTTTCCCTGCTATATATGAAGGATGAAATGCATGAAAAATATGTATTTTCTGTGCCTTTTACTTAAACAAAATAGTTTTTTGTTTGCATCCAGCTTAGACATTTCTGTTGACTATTTATTGCTGTGGTACATGACAGAACATAGAGATAATGGTTACGCCTTATATCCGTTGTCTGTCTGGGGCTACTGTGACAATATGTCATCTGTCATCAGCTTGTGTTTTGGGAACTAGAAACGGTGACCAAACATATTACTAAAATTAGATATTGAGCAGTACAGACATAGTGGTAGAAGAAATGTACCCGCGTTACTTCTGCAATCGCTGTACTATAATAAACCCTAGCCATAACGAAATTGTCAGCTTTTACTGACTTGATAATGCAATATGTTTTTATGATATTTACTAAAAATACACTTTAATTTTGGACTATTGTGTGCCCTCCATGTTTTTTTGCCATTTGTTTTATATTATATTCTTCTTCATATTTAACCCTATACAGTGCTTAGGAATATGTTGGCACTTTACAAATAAAGGGTAATAATAATTGTATTTAGCTTTGCTTTAATGGCAGCAGATATTTAAAGATTTATACTTAAGAGGAATTGGCAAAACCTTGATTGTGGGTATCATCTTTGTTCAGTTATATTGAATGACTGCCACTTGGAATTGCTGCTTGACCGTATAATTAAATAGCAGAGCAATTCCTATAGGGATAACCCTCCCCTTCAGGCTACAAGTCAGGGGTTGTCAACCTTTTAATAGTTAATGCCCACTCTTGATGGTAAAGTTTCCTTACCACTCACCGGTGCCGCAGTAACTCCATTTTATCTTATACCTGGTTACACAAATCATATGACCCTAGCTATGTATCGCCCTGTACTTACTAGATAGTGCAGGGCTGCGGGTCTCCGGACACTCGTCAGTGACGCCACCGAGCGATTACCCTGTTGCCAACTTTGAAAGCCTGAATCGCCAACTAGTGGGTGGTAGGGAGCTGACTGCCACTGCTACAAGCTATCTATTTATCATCACTTTGAAGTGCACATGATACAAGCAGTCTCCTAAATGTAAGATTGTCTAAGGAAGAAAAAAAAAGCTTTTTTTTTTTGTTAAGTTGCCTTTATAAAAATCAAGCAGCTACGGAATATGTTGGCGCATTAAAATAAACGGAAATAATACCGGAGTTAACGCTATAGATACATTCCTGGAAGACGTTGTGCTAAACGAAAGCATGTTTAACAGGGTAATTCACAAATCACAGGTAAACTAAATGTTTAAATTCCGTTCATGGCTCTTGGTGTTTTGGAGTGATACACAAGCCTCATATCTGTGTTACTTGCGGATGTGTCGGGCAAAACCAGCTTTATATCAAATCCGTGTTAAACAGGGTCTACGTGTATATAAATAGCATCAATGTCCTGCTAAGTAACACTGCATGTTAGGATCTACAAATGTCTTTTTAATCAGATCTCATCCCTTCCTCCAGCCTTAATAGAGCAGATATTGATGAGTGCCAATGAGCTAGCTTGTGAAAGACATTACAGAGTGTAATCAATATGTTTAGATGGGGAGATATCTGATTGGAATTACTCCTGTGTTTGTGCTGCTTACTATGCAGTGTGACTGAGCTGCTCATTACAAGCTCCTCAATCTCATGTATGGGGTTGCAAAATATGCTTAGAAAGCTGTTCCATGCCTTACTTTATCTTGTATTAGCTTAGTTTATTTGTGTATTTATCGCTTTTATGTGAATCTAGTGGTATAATTTGGAGACTGGTGACGAGGGCTGGCTGAGCAGTCTGTAATATAATTATCTAATTCTCTATGACTGAAATGTATCCAGGTTTCCGTGTGTGTGTGTGTGTGTGTTTTTTTTTTGGGCAAAATGGGCAAAACATATTGTTTTCCCACGTGTCCAAGACACTTTAATAATTGTTCAGTAGGGCCTTTTGCTGAAGGTACAGACTAAAGTGAGATTTGCATTTGTTGCTGTAATTGTGCAGAGGGGTAAAATGCAAAGTAATGGGAGAATATGCGGGTACTCAGTGGTGATATGGTGTGGAGTATGAGTATTATCTCTGCTCTTAGGAAGTGAACATGAAAGATATCAAACATAGTATACTCAAGACAGGTGAAAGGGAAATTTAGGAAAATATTTTGAGTTTTTTGTTGTTGCTGTTCTAAAAGATAGTATTACTATAGTTGTGGAGACGAAAAGTGGACTATATATATATATATATATATATATATATATATATATATATATATATATATATATATATATATATATATATATATATATATGCTACTACTCTAGTGCAGGCTGGGCCTATTTGGGAAACTTTAGAGTGCTATATACTGGTCGTGACTAATAAGAGCTTGTTTCTTTGAATAGACAGATAATGTTGAAAATGGAGCAAAAAAAAGTTGGATCTGATGAAAAAATAGGTTTGTGGGAGATTGGCAAAGCCAGGTAGGGCAGGATAATTGGGGGAGGGGGTGTAGTTGGACTTTAGATACATTGTAGCCATTTAATTATTTAATTAATATCTTCGCTCGCATATTTGAGATTTGCAGTATTAATCTGAAGGCTAATTTTAGAGCATTTTCAAAGTATGTTGGAAGAAGTTGATATACTAATGAGATAGTAACCCAATTTATTTAATAGATCTATCAATTCCTGCAGTGGGTTTCTACTGCCCTCTTTCTCCATGGTTTCTAATGTTATAGTATTCATTTAGTAAGTTGAATAGGTAACTATAACTTTACATATAGGGTTGCTGCTAGTGTATCTTCAGTAAAAATATGAGCCCTGAATTATGAGGAAATACCATGGCATAGTTGTCAAGCCATAGGACAAGGAATGTAATGTATTGGTGGCACAAGACCTGGAAGGCGATTGTGTTGAATACGGGAATATTGTTCATAGAATTAGCTTCTGAAGGAAAATCAATTTGCATTGGTTCTGGAATTATTTTTGCAATTACTTAGGGAAGTAGCCCAATAGGACTGTACTTTAGTATATGCATGACCTAGGCAAGGCCCAGTTGGTAGGTACGGATAAGGATTAAACACCATTACCTTTTTAATTGACACAGATTACTTCTTGGGAGGAAAACTGGCCACAGCGTTTATTGGTAAACACAAATAGACATAATAACCATAACCAATAATAAATAAACATAACCACGTGAGGGGAGGAGCCTGGCCACAGACCGTACGCCCTGAAGCCCCATCCAGGGCCTACCATGTTGTAACATCCGTACCACCGTAGGGGTATGATTTTACCACTGTCCTGGCGACTCCCCCCACCACCCGCCACTGACAACAACATTAACATTATTGGGGTGGAGCAAAACAAACAGCCCAATAGTTTGTAAAATAACTAGCCTGTATATTTGTTCAGATTTCCAGGTTTCCACTCTGCTCCGAGAGATCATAAGCTGCTGGATGCTGTCTGACTGTGTTTGTCTTTTTTTTTAGGTCAGACAGTCAGTCCATAAGCAGCCACAACCATACTCCAAAAGCATTCTTATATCTGTATCATAGTATTCCTCTCTATTATCTGTCAAGAAGAGGCTTTTTTTATGGAACCCATTGTTCGTGTATAAAAACATAATTGCAGTGCGTGAGTTTGCAATTCAATGTGACCATCATATCTCAGTAAAGTAAATCAATATCTAGGTTATAATCTTATAGTTTTAATGCAGTTACAGCCTAGTAAATTATTATTGTATATTCACATCACCCATAAATAAACTACAGCACATTTGGTACTCTAGATAGTTACACTATTGCCAATAAATCAAATCAATATGATTTTTATATTATGCATGTTAATAATTGAAGACATAATAAAATGGACAGTAAAGCCCAGCATTAAAAAAGCATGGTTTAAAAATCTTGCATACAAACAAAGTGCCTGGAATAATTTATGGAGCCAGCAGATCTCCTCTATTCCTGATTTTGAAAAAGTTGATTTAATTTGTGATCCGCCACTCCATCTATATATTTTTTTTTTCAATATGGCTTTCTTTATTTTAGCAGTCAGCTGAAGGAGTTCAAGGCATACCATAGAAGCAAGTGGCAATATGGTGCTTTATAAATAAAGAGTAATTGTAGTTGTAGCAATAATAATTATTTTTGTAAATAGTACTTTGTTTCTATATGGTCTTTTAGTCAATTATCAAGTATAGATATTCAAATGTTTTTAGAAAGCAAAAGGAAAAATATAACCACTTTTCCATTTTTATCTTTTATATGAAATTATTCTTAGTTTAGTGTTTTTTTTCCATCTAATTCTTTATGCAATTTTCTAAGGAGAGTGTGTCCTTGTAAACTAATGATTTGTTACAATGTAGCAGATAGATCGCATTCTGGATCGCTACCTTGTCATGGTGAAGGGGCTTGTGTACTTCAATGAAGCTGTGAACTATACCATGTACGGTTACCCAAGACGGGCAGGTCATAGCAGAGGGGTCAAATTGCGATCACTAGAGAAGGAAATGCAACCAACTCCAGTATCTTTGTCAATAAAACCGTATGGATAAGCACAACCAGACACTGACATGCTGCGGTCCATAGGAACACAGGGAGTTGGATACGACTGAATGGTGAAACAACAACAAATACAAAGCAGATAGAAGCTTTCTCTGTATGAACAGCTTCCTCCTACCTCACAAAGTATATCAGCAGAAACAAAAATGATAGATAAAATTGTATAGAAAAGATTATAAATTAAAGGCTGTATTTGTTATGTAGAAATGTGTAGCTTGTAGTTCTTCAAAAGGTAGAGTGGTCCTTTTTAATAGAGAATAAAAAAACTTTTAGTCTTCAAATCAAGTGCTCTGTAGTCTGGGAGCTATAAAAATGCATAATTAAAATAAGTTGGTTTTATTCACATTACTTTATTAATTTTGTTGCCCTAATTTGCACAGTTTAAATGTTTGTAGCTGCCTGACTAGGGTTCCCTGGTGGTCCAGTGGTTCGATTCGGTGCTTTAACCACTGTGACCTGGGTTTGATTCCAATCGGGGAACTAAGAGGTCACACCAACCTGAAGCCAAGCATAGTTGGGCCTGGTCAGTACTTGAATAGGAGACCACTTATGAATACCAGGAGCTGTAAGCTTTAGCCCACTGGTGAAGGAACTGGCAACCCACTGCAGTATCTCTGCCATGAATACCAAGTGGATTAGCATGACCATGGACAGAAAGATGTCTTAGTGTGTAACAGTTCATGATGTCAGAAATGACTGTACGACGCAAAAAAAAAAACAAGTGCTCTGTAGTCTGGGAGCCATATAAATGCATAATTAAAATAAGTTAGTTTTATTCACATGCATTTATGAATTTTGTCGCTCTAATGTGCACATTTTACATGATTTTTGTAGCTCCCTGAGTAAATAACATTTCCGTGTGCACTAGTTATATATTGCCAGCCCGGTGGTGTGTGGGTGCACCCATAAACACTGCCCTTGACCCTCTCCTCTTGACTCCTATGTATTAACATGACTCTGGTTTTTGTGTGTTTGAAGTGAGGGCAGAACTTGATGAATTGATTTAACACCATCTTCCAGCCTATTTGTATAATATTCTCCCACACGTGTGTTATTGTGCTTGCATCCAAAAAAAATCTAATTTAAAGTTAATTCTCATTACTCAGGTATTTGGATACCTCTCATATTCTCCTGCTAATATTTTCCTTTTCTTTGTAATATCATTTCTTGTGTGGATTGGGTCCCCAGATACATAATTTGTGAAATGTAAGCAAGAACAACAGATGTTTACCTCTCCTTATTAATTTGTGTTTCTGAAACGCAGCATTTGAGATGCACAGTAGCAGATGACTAATGTCGCAAAAAAATCATTTTATTTTATTTTCTACTAAATACTAACCAGATTAGTTTATCGACCAGAGTGATCATTTTGCCTGCTGAAGTATCGGCCTTGTTTTAGCCCATCTGTTGCAGGATGAGAGCTCCCCCCCCCTGAGATCCATCGTCATTGTAGAGGAGGTTAATTTCCCCTGATGCCCGGCTGACCAGAGCTCTGAATTGCATGCACTGTCAAAAGGCTCGGTGACCCAAACAGGGTCTATTAGAGATGACAGCTCTCCGAGAGTATCTGGCCTTATTGGGTGATATGAGCGGGAGAAAAAAACGCACAAGCTGCAATTTTCCGGCAAGGTTTTAATCCATTTTGTGCCGTAACGGATTATCACTTGCTGATTAGACATATAACACTCCCGGATGCATTGCATCTTCTGCAGGAGTGCTGTGTAAATATGCTTATTGAAATGATATTGAGCTTTTCTGCTCTTCTCCTAGAGGCTTCTTAGGGAAAGGAATATAGAAAGATTAAAGAACAGCTGTACAATGAGAAAATGTGTTAAAAATGTAAACCTGATCCATAGCATAATTAGGTAGGGAAACATTCATAAAGTTAGTGTTCAATAAAAAAAAAAAAAGAAAGGAAAAAAAAAAAAAAAAATGAACTATCCCTTTGTGCCAGCGCATGTGTTCTGCAGCACTGACAACTGCATTTCCACGAACTATCAACTGGGTGGCGCCGGAAGAACTATTCCTCCCTCCGTGACGCAACTTGAAGGTGCTCAATCTACACGAGGCCATTGCAATGTTCGGCGCTGGCTTGCCTCTCATGGCTCAAGGCCTCTTCTGTCAGCACGCCTTATATCAATGTGCAGCAGTATCTGAAAATCAGCAGCGCCATCTATCGATTGGCGGCAGAACTGCTGCTGTCAAATTTTTCACAACTGAAGAGGGAAAGGACCAAAAAAATCACGTGATTTCTATCTGGGAGGGAAGCCAAATGCACCAATAATGTACTTATCCCAACATTATGGATTGTAAAACAAACTTACGGTGGCTGTCCTGATCAGAGTCTTTACCTGCCTCCTTCACCGGCATGGAGTCTCTGCAGGCAAGCCAAGACCCAGTGGCGGAGCTACTGTTGGTAGCTGTTACTGGCAGTAAAGGAGAAATCTTTATTAAGTGAGGGTATCCGATAGTTACTTTAAATAAAGGTTAAGTGATCATCATAGGATTGATAGGACCATCTATATATATTTTTGACATTCGTCAACCCCTATGAGGTGTAGAGAGAATTTGCAAGGAGAGGCAAGTAGCACTAGGATCCTCCATTTACTATCTACGCCACTACCAAAACCAGTCATAAAAATATTAGAACCGCTTGCTGTGTAGATTCCCTTCCACCTCATGCATATCTAATGTGGGGGTGGTGGTGAGAAATGGCTCTGTTTGCCTCTGATATATTATAATTCAAATGTAAGTTTTAGAAACAACCTAAAATTTAGCTTTTTTGTATAATAATTAATATATTGATCTGTTAATAAACAAAGGAGACCCTTTTCGTACATTCAAGCTTTGGATTTCAGGGGGCGTGATCATATGATCTGACAATATTTAAGTAAGCCTGTAATTGTATTTACTTCTTAGACACATCCAATAGTAAATGAGGCAGTCATCATGACATCAATAATGCATGGAAGTTACATGTAATCTGCAACTGGAGGTTAAGAAATAGTCACAATAAGTAATATTTGCTGATCGGGCTCGCAATCCAGCAATCTAGCACTCAATAAAATGCATTAGATCATCTGTTTTTGTCCATGTGGATTTCATGATATGTATTAACACCTTGAGTCCTGAGATTGATATTACTCAAAAACAACATTTAAAAAAAAAACATTTTAATTGCATATTTGTTGGTTTGAGACTGTTATACAATTAATTATGTCTTTCCGTGCCTTCCCATGCTTTCAAAGTACTGTATTGTGTGCCCTATATACAGTGAACTCCCGATTTTTATCTAGCACTCAACTAAACTCAGACTCTCAAGCAACCGGCACCGGTATCAATTCCCCATTTAAAAAAAACTGCTAAACCAACATATTCGGCAGTTCGAGACTGCATAAAAAAAACTTTTTTTTATTAGTTTTTTCTGGGCCAAAATGTTTAGGTGCTAATGACTTTTTAACTACGTTTTGGGGGGTATAAGGATTTTTTAGACCCTTTTTTCCGGGGTGCCGGATTTTTTTACAGATTGCGAGTTAGACTTTATTTGTGAGCTCACACTACTGGTCTAATAGAATATTGATTTTGCAGAACTTTAGTTATTTAGAGCTCGTAATAATCAAGCTGTGCTAACTCCAATGGAGTTCTAAAGCCAGTTTTGCGGCTTTGGCTGGCCCGTAGTCATTGTGGACAGATAACTTGTAATCGGATTGCGAGTAGCTAAACGAATATGTGTCGATATTAAGAGTAATTTTAAGTGTGTGTAACTTTGAGAATTGGGAAATAAAATATGGCCCTTAGTTTCTATTATAATACTAATGTCTGTAATTATCTTCTGTTTTTCATTCACAGAATATGTTGAGCTGCTAATCCAATTCCATTTTGGACAGAAGAACAGAAACATCTCATGTCTACAGGTTAGTGACTATTCAGAAATGTATTGTAATTTCTGGATTATTTCTTTTTAAATAGTCTCCAAATGATAACATGTGCTACGTATAATTGTGATAAGTCATTGTATACCAGTGGTTTATTTAATGCTGCAGTTAGTTTTAAGCTGCCCTAGGTTCAGTCCGATTTTACTAGTCCTTCTTCTTTCCTATTGATATATCCATCTCCTAGGATTACCGGACACATATAAAAAAAATGTTTGTGTGTGTGTATATATACAGTGGATATAAAAAGTCTACACACCCCTGTTAAAATGTCAGGTTTCTGTGCTGTAAAAAAATGAGACAAAGATAAATCATTTCAGAACTTTTTCCACTTTTTTAATGTGACCTATAAACTGTACAACTCAATTGAAAAACAAACTGAAATCTTTTAGGTGGAGGGAAGAAAAAAAGAAAAGAAAAATAATGTGGTTGCATAAGTCTGCACACCCTCTTATAACTGGGCATGTAGCTGTGTTCAGAATTAAGCAATCACATTCCAAATCGTGTTAAATAGGAGTCAGCATACACCTGCCATCATTTAAAGTGCCTCTGATGAACCCCAAATAAAGTTCAGCTGCTCTAGTTGGTCTTTCCTGAAATGTTCTTAGTTGCATCCCACAGCAAAAGCCATGGTCCACAGAGAGATTCCAAAGCATTAGAGGGATCTCATTGTTAAAAGGTATCAGTCAGGAGAAGGGTACAAAAGAATTTCCAAGGCATTAGATATACCATGGAACACAGTGAAGACAGTCATCATCAAGTGGAGAAAATATGGCACAAAAGTGACATTAACAAGAACTGGAGCTCCCTCCAAAATTGATGAAAAGACAAGAAGAAAACTGGTCTGGGAGGCTACCAAGAGGCCTACAGCAACATTAAAGGAGCTGCAGGAATATCTGGCAAGTACTGGCTGTGTGGTACATGTGACAACAATCTCCCGTATTCTTCATATGTCTGGGCTATGGGGTAGAGTGGCAAGACGAAAGCCTTTTCTTACGAAGAAAAACATCCAAGCCAGGCTACATTTTTGCAAAAAACACATCTGAAGTCTCCCAAAAGCATGTGGGAAAAGGTATTATGGACTGATGAAACCAAGGTTGAACTTTTTGGCCATAATTCCAAAACATGTGTTTGGCGCAAAAACAACACTGCACATCACCAAAAGAACACCATACCCACAGTGAAGCATGGTGGCAGCATCATGCTTTGGGGCTGTTTTTCTTCAGCTGGAACTGGGGCCTTAGTTAAGATAGCAGGAATTATGAACAGTTCCAAATACCAGTCAATATTGGCACAAAACCTTCAGGCTTCTGCTAGAAAGCTGAACATGAAGAGGAACTTCATCTTTCAGCATGACAATGACCCAAAGCATACATCCAAATCAACAAAGGAATGGCTTCACCAGAAGAAGATTAAAGTTTTGGAATGGCCCACCCAGAGCCCAGACCTGAATCCAATTGAAAATCTGTGGGGTGATCTGAAGAGGGCTGTGCACAGGAGATGCCCTCAGAATCTGACAGATTTGGAGTGTTTTTGCAAAGAAGAGTGGGCAAGTCTTGCCAAGTCAAAATGTGCCATGCTGATAGACTCATACCCAAAAAGACTGAGTGCTGTAATAAAATCAAAAGGTGCTTCAACAAAGTATTAGTTTAAGGGTGTGCATACTTATGCAACCATATTATTTTATTTTTATATTTTTTCTTCCCTCTACCTTAAAGATTTCAGTTTGTTTTTCAATTGAGTTGTACAGTTTATAGGTCACATAAAAGTGGAAAAAATTCTGAAATGATTTATCTTTGTCTGTCCCCATTCTTACAGCACAGAAACATGACATTTTAACAGGGGTGTGTAGACTTTTTATATCCACTGTGTGTATATATATATATATATATATATATATATATATATATATATATATATATATATATATATATATATATATATTGTATACCGACGCACACTAATCTATAATGCAGTATCAGCTAATTGTGGCAGGCTACTGCCCCCTAAAAATGTGTGGCCCTGGGCCTCGTTCGGCTAAGCAGAAACACATTACTGATTTAAACATTGTAAAATCCGCTAAATACTAAGTGTATTTAGGCAATTTTTTATTTTAGGCATCCCCGTGATTCTTACAAATGATCCTTAGAATATTGTCAAAATTAAATGTTCTTAATTTGTTGTCGTAATGGCATCATAGGTGGTAAACATGTTCAGAGTAGATTTCGTGAACTTTTTGTTCTGGCATTGGGGTTTATGAAAATAAAGGTAACGTTCCTGTTTGGTTTAATTACAGGATTTTGAAAAACCTCTTGCATAATGCTTTGGTTTCTTGGAAAAAGCCTGTTGTATTTTGAGTAGACACAGGTCACGGCGAGAGCTTCCTCATACCCCGGAGGCATTTGTATTGTAAATTCCATTTGGACAGGATATGGTTTTCAGAGATAACTTAAAATATATGTCAGTTGATGTATTAACAGCAGACTGATATTTCAAGAAATATATTTAGATTATCTATCAATTGGTATTCTATAACTAAAAACAGGAAAATACATTTGTATATATAAATAAGATGTGTCAGCAGAAGACATTAGAATATATTTATAACATATAAACAGTATGACTGCTTCAAAATACATACTTATTGCACTATATTTAATATGTGGTGGTAAAAATGAAGGGACTATTCAGAATGCCATAGAAATAACAATCAAAATTTCTGTAATGATATCACCCCAAACCGACTCTCACCCTACATTCAGACTCTCGGCACAGGAGAACTTGTCAGTGCCTAGATCTATATTTCAGATTCTCAGCTGGTCTATTCTCAGGTTCGGTTCTCATACTATTGGTTGGTAGGACTTATGCCAAAGTATTACCGTATATACTCTAGTATAAGCTGGCCCGAGTATAAGCCGAGGCACCCATTTTACCACAAAATACTGGGTAAAATGAGTGACTCGAGTATAAGCCGAGGGTGGGAAATGTGCTGCCCTCTGTGTCCCCCTCTCTCTCCGTGTCTCTTCTCCCCTCTCCCTTCCCTGTGTCTCTCCCCCCCTCCCTTATCACCCTCCTCAACCCCACTCCTCAACCTCCCTCCTCATCCTCAACCTCCCTCCTCCCTCCTCAACCTCCCTCCTCATCCTCCCTCCTCAACCTCCCTCCTCAACCCCCCCCATCTTCAATCCCCCCGTCCTCAACCCCAACCCCCCTCAACCCCCCTCCTCCACCTAAACCCCCCCCCCCTAAATACCTCCCCCCTCTCCCCTCACTTACCTGCTTGTGCTCCGGGCCTCTGCTCCTTGACGCGGCGCATGTTTAGGTGGAGGAGGGGGGTTGAGGTTGAGGTGGGGGGAGGGAAAGAGACACACGGGGGGGGGGGGGTAGAGAGACACACGGGGGGGGGGGTAGAGAGACACACGGGGGGGGGGGGGTAGAGAGACACACGGGGGGGGGTTAGAGACACACGGGGGGGGGGTTAGAGACACACGAGGGGGAGAGTGACTCGAGTGTAAGCCGAGGGGGCCCTTTTTTGCCTTAAAAAAAGGGCTGAAAAACTCTGTTTATACTCGAGTATATACGGTATATCCAGTTGTGATCCTGAATGATCCTGAATTCAATCAGATGAAGTTGTAACATTTACCCAGTATTCACCATAAGATTTATATTCAGAAAATTATATATACTTTCCATATAGGAGTTGGAAAGTCTATACTACCCCTTCAGGGAATGCATTAGAAAAGTTACTATTTCTCTTTGTTCCCTTTAGCAGTTGCTCAGAAGACATTTCTCTTGCTCTAGGGAAGGTCTGAGTCAAAAAGTCTAGTCAACAGTTCATATAAATACATGTAATGTAACATAACTAGTAACCCTCTTATGAATAATCTCAAAATAATTGGGCAGTGTTCTCCCCAGAAAAATTTACCAGCCGGGTAGCATAGTGTAGTAGTCAGTGGGTATTCTACATTGTGCGATCGTGTGTTATTTGCTTCTCAATTCGGTGATGTTTCTATTTCGGTGTGTGGAGCAACCTCCTACATCAGGCTGAGGAGAACACTGGTATTTATGCTTGGTACATGCTATTCTCAGTGTAAATACGGTCAGCCTCATTCAATTTTTTTCTGCGATTGCTTTTCAATTGGCCGGTCCTGCAAGTTAGGCGCTGGTCTCGAATCGAAAATCATGCTCTCGACAGTAGCATTTACAGGCTTGAACATGATCGCAGACGCAAGCCTGAAACACCAGAGCACTTTAAAAGCAAATATAAAATTAATCTAGCACTGTAAATGATGGGGAACACAATGGGTGATATTAGAATTAAAAGCACAACTTTCTCAATCTCGCACATTGCCATAATACAATACTTTATTTCATGTTTAATTTCCTTCCAAAGTCCTACGGGCTTGAATGACCTCCAAGCCCGTAACTCGTTACTCAAGCTTGTAGGACTTCAATGAAATAGGGAGGTTGGATTCCAAAGTCCTACAGGCTTGGGGGTTGAAGCCCGTAAGACTTTGGCCGAAAATTAAACATGAAATAAAGTATTTTATTTTGGCAATGTGCAAACTTTAGAATGTTGTGCTTTTTAATTCTATTGTTACCCATTGTGTTCCCCAACATTTACAGTGCTGTGTTGATTTTATATTTGCTTTTTAAAGTGCTCCAATTTGTCAGTAAGACCTTTTGTGAGACCTGATTGGTACCAGTAACCTGTGGTTCGAGTTTAGCCATTTGCGGGCTTGACGGAGTGATTAGTGAGGGAAAATAGGAGCAATTGAATAGCGATTTTTAGCGATCACAACTCTTGCGTCCGTGAAAGATCAATGGCTTTGAGGGAAGTAACTTGCCGTTGTACAAATCGCAATGGATCGCAGCTCGCAGCAGGTAACTCAATCGGAGCCTGCAAATGGAAGCCAATTGATTAGCAAAGTAGCTTGCAATGTCTACTTGCGAGCCCAATCCCAAAAACGGAGCAATTGAATGAGTATGTATATTTGTATACACTTTGTAAACTTAAATTAACATCAATTCATATAGATTAACACTGCTAACGTTTAACTATTCCAGATCCATATACACCAGTTTGAATACATTGACCAGACCCAAACCATGCCAAGTTCCGTCAAACTCTTAACCTTCATGGTCAGACAACATAACCGTATGTAGACTGAATATTGAAATACTTCATGAGTAATGATCTAATTTAGCACATAATTGTCAGCTGCTCTTATTTATTGATGTAATGGAGAGGCCCAGTAATAAGTTCAAACATATTTTCATATTGAAAATGGACATAATGATTGATTGTAAAATCTATGAGAAATTGATATTTATTTTTAAACTAGAATGTAATACAGAATTTATTAAAGGACCACTGAAGTCTGAAAATATATTTGTATTGAATCAAAATTACTCTCTTCTATACTTTTTTTAAAAATAAATATTCTCATGAAACGTAAAAAATAATTTGGGCTTATATGCTTTATTTTGACTCGCATTGCTCAATAATAGGGGCTGTTATTTACCCCTTGCATTCTCCTCACAGAGATCCTTCTGCATCTTGTTTAGCTGGGGCTCCAACAAAACATGGAAAAATGTCACTGTTGAGGGTGGATACATCCATATAGCTGAGCAGGGTCCACTTACAACATGATAGGAAGAGCTGTTAGTCTGATCCAACCCCCTAGCAGGAAAGGAGCACATTATTGAAAAAAAAAGAAAGTATAATACATATTATTGTAAGCAAACAAAACCCTCCCTTTACTAAAAACTCTACTTATTTATTTATTTATTTTTGTCTTACTCTAACTTTAAGAAAAATGAACGGACCGCTACAGTTTGTTAAAAACGTCAGTGCTTGTGGAGTATCTAACAAACTAAGAACAACTTTTTAAAGTGAAAATCATTTATGTAGCTAACTCTACTTGTGCCATTGGGGGTTCTATCTTACACTTCTAGTGTATCTAAAGCTTGAGAGCGCGGATCATCCTACGGGGACTTACTCTGCCATAGAGACTCTAACACACTGGGTTGTAAATATCAAAGACTATTAAAATGGACATGCAATCTGTTGTGGGGACTGTGATGTGTTATTTTGTGTGTAGTGTAATGCAGGCCACAATAATTAGTGTTGGGTTTGCTATATAATGTTATGTGCACTGTGGTATTGTTATTTTACCTGTAACTAGAAAAGATACACGGTCTGCCATGTTTATTAGTGTGACAGCGTTCTATTGTCAAGTGTTCTGTTAAGAGAATTGTGTTCAGCACAGTTTAATACAGATCTAATCTGATTCCACAGTTTATCTCATTCCTCCCAGGCTTCTTATTCTTTTAGGAACAAAGACAAAAAAAATCTGTGATCGTTAAAACAAATTTAAACACAATAGTTTAATATAAATAAATACAGCCTTTCATTTTTAATATTGTTAAACATTTAGCGTAATTATGAAGTCATGTTCTTCTATTATATCTCCATATCTCTATTCCACTTCTCTCAGGTGTTTAATCTTATTGGGAACAAAAGTAAATGTCTTCTGTAACTGAAGCAAAATCAAAAAGATTATTTAAAAATGAAAATACATTTTCTGAAATATTTTGTACCTCATAAATTTCTTTATAGGAGCAGAATATAATTATGACACTTCATTGGTCGTTTTAAACATTTAAATTTCAGCTTTTGCTGTATTTTTTATTGATCTTACTTTCTAAAAAGATTTTGCTCATAATCAAGTTTAGCTCTTCAAAGGAGTATATTGTAAAAATCAGATTAAAGAAGTCCTATAAGGCACTATTTACCAAAACTATATTTTAACTAGGAAATTGGCCGTCAAAAATGACGGGAGTAGAATTGTAAGCCTGGCAATGCTGTTTGCCACACAATGCTAGGCTATGGGCCCTCTGAGCACCTTTGGCACTCATTGCGAGCCCCGCACTGAGCGGCTTTGGTGCTCATCATGTGGCTCTCAATGAGTGCATCTGCAACTTTCCTGCTTTGCAATGATCTACTTGACACTCCTTCTGAGCCCCACGATGCGCGCCTTTGGTGCTCATTGCAAGCCTCTCACCTTGTGTACTTTATAGGCGATTTGGGTTGTGTTGGTGCCTTGGGTTAAGTGTTACTGGTTAGGACTCATTTTTACATCCTGCAGTCTAGTTTTTTACGTCATTTTCATTGTGTGTGTTTTTTCGGCAGAATTTTTTATTCTCGCTTAGGCTATTTTCGATTTGTGAAAAAATGGCAAATATGGCTCAAATAAACTTGCAACCTCACTCACAGGCTCCCTGCATCTCCCACTGTGCTGTGTGTGTAAGGTAATTTAAGGCATATTTGTAGTTTTTTGCAGGTTTTTACAGTTCAGTGATTTCAACCGTTAAAGTTGTAATTTTGCAAGGTCCATAGTCCATATACGTGCCTCTGGTCCTAAGTCCTACGGGCCGTAATTTTGCGGCCCTCGCCAAGTCCCTTCCGCGGTCATTGCAGCCTAAATTGGCTAAGTCCCGCGGCCCTCGCTCAACAGTGATCATCGCGAGGCCTGCATTGAGTGCCTTTGACTCACAGACTACTGCTCGCCTAGCTTTGCCAGGGCCGCGAAGCGCGACAAACCCGCAAACGTGACAAATGTTCTTGGTCCACAACTTTCATAGTGATTATTTTAAAGCAGCTGAATGAACAAGTAAAGGCAATGTTTGGACTGTACAGAGCTTTCGGTTTAACTTTAACTTTATTTCACTGTGCTCTTGAATTCAAGGTATTTTGGTTAACCTTAATAGCATCCTATAATTACTTTTACATGTACCAGCATATAGTAATATTACGTTCAGCATTTTCCAAGAGCATAATGGGAGAGTTTGTTCCAAATATGACATTTTGGTTAGCTAATCCCAAAAAACAGTTTCTCAAACCCTTATCTTATTAGATCTATGTTTTCCACAGTGCCACATGTGTCTGAATGGACAGAACTGTGAATTGAGGACAGCTAGCATTAGCAGCTTTAGTTAGTTCTAATAGATCTAGCAATTTTGTGTGTGTAAGGTTTTACCATACCATAAATAACTAAATAACATAGTTACAGTAGGCTCTCCGTTATCCGTCACCCATGGGGATTGGTACATGCTGGTTAAATGTAGTTTATGGTTGCTTGAAAGTTACTATAAAAGAGGCCTAGATTAGTTGCACATAGGATGCTCTGTTAAGTTTATTTGTCAGTGAGGGCTATTCTAGCAGCAGCAGCTTTCACTCCACACTTACACGCAGGTATGTTTGGCTGGAGGGTGCAGTGCTGAACCCAAGGAATGTAACGCCAACTCTGCACTGGCTCAGTCACTCATGCCAGTCTGCTTTCTGTTAACATTGAATTGTATAGACGTACAGTGGATGAAATCTAGGTGCCTGTAAGCATTTTGTTGCATTGCAATCTGGCTCCTGGCAGTTGTTGAGCCCTGTAAATTACATTTTTTATTTAAAGTTCAGTATTCATTTTTTTTTCTGATTGCTTAAGAGTTCTGGTTGCTTGAGTTCTGATTATTTGAGAGTTTTCGGTATGTTCATATCACATATATAGTTGTGAGCGGGCGAGCCAGCCAGAGCCGTTGCTCACGCTTGCGGCCCTCGCAAAGCGAAGCGAGGGCGCGAGTCGCGGCCCTCTCAAAGCAAGGTCAGCGGCCGAAGGCCTCAGGTGCTGGCATGGAGCGCCGAAGGCGCTCCTTGCCAGCAACTGCGACCCTCGCAAACTTTACGTCGCAACACGACACACCAACTACGAAGCGAGCCGCGGCCCACGCGTAGCGAGGGCAGCGGCTGAGGGCCTCAGTTGCTGGCATGGAGCGCCAAAGCGCTCCATGCCAGCAACTGCGACCCTCGCAAACTTACAAAATTCAAAACACAATAAATACACACACCACATTCATAAAAAGCTTACCTACAGCAAGAGAAAGCATCTAGGACCTCACAAAAACAACTTACGCCTTCATTTAACTAAAAATAAAAGAGTTTGAACACTAAAAAATTCGCTAAGCGAGAGAAAAAATGACCACAGAACAAAACGAAAACAAGGCTACAGCACTCTAAACACGCAAAACACCACAACAAACTCGCAAAATACCACAAACGACCTACGGATATTCCGTTAAGACGCATACCACACATTGCCCGCCATTTTACGCCAATGTGGAAGTACACAACTACGGTTTGGTCTCACGCACGCACACTATTACACTGCACACATTCAGCACGCTTACACAGCAGCTCCACACTACTAATACCGCAGCAACATCAAAACAGATTGGCAGCTCTTCAACACAATGCTTCAAAATAAGTAAAGTATATTCATTTATTAATGTATTCTATATTTCAGTAGTACACACCAAACAGCATTAGCTCACTTACAATTTCATTGCCGTCATTTTTTGACGGACAATTCTCTAGTAACATATAAAACTGTATAAAATACCTTAGTTATTACATTACTTCTGCCAGTAGCTGGCACCTACATACTCAGTCAGCGCTTTTTTAGTGGAAACACCCACTAACTTCTGCCACCAAGCCATATTAAATATGTGCATATATACACGGTTAAAGGTATGTGAAAGTGAGGTGGGTTATGAATGTATCTTGTAGAATGCATCATAACCCACCTAGCAAAAAGGTTTGCATGAAATAATGCAAACCGTTTTTGCATTAAAATGAAAAATGTGCTGGGGGTGATCTTTACACCCCCAGCAGCTTCAAGCAGTTGTTTCAATGGCTGCTGTAAGCACACCAATCCCTCATGTGTACCCTCGCACACAGAGCATTTGCTGCTGATTGGCTTTTCAGGCACTGGGAAGCAGGGAGTTAACAGTTTGCTAGGGGGGTGGGATCAGATCAGTGCAGGAACAAGCCTCCAGCACATGGAGGAGCCAGGGAGAGAGCTGATCTGCTCACAGGCTGCCCGTCCTAGGCGCAGCACACCTCAACCGAGAGTGAGTGTGACAGGATGAGAGTGTGTCTGTGAGTGTGTTTGTGTAAGTGAGTGAGAGGGGCTGGGGGGCAATTCTCTGGGGTTGTTGGAGGTCACAGGGCAATTCTCTGGGGGCAATTTTCTGGGTTTGGGGGAGGTCACAGGGCAATTATCTGGGGCTGGGGGGCAATTCACTGGGGTTGGGGAGGTCACTGGGCAATTCACTGGGGTTGGTGGGAGATCACTGGGAAATTCACTGGGGTTGGTGGGAGATCACGTGGCAATTCACTGGGGTTGGGGGAAGGTTACTGGGCAATTCACTGAGTTTGGGGGAGGTCACGGGGCAATTCTCTTAGGCTGGGGGGCAATTCTCTGTGGCTAGGGCTCAACTCACTGGGGTTGGGGGGAGGTGATGGGGCAATTCTCTGGGCTTAGGTGGGCAATTCTCAGGCTGGGGGCAATTCACTGGGGTTGGGGGGAGGTGATGGGGCAATTCTCTGGGGTTAGGGGTGGTCACGGGGCAATTCTCGGGCTGGGGGGCAATTCTCTGCGTTTGGGCAATTCTCTGGGGCTGTGGGGTCAATTCTCTGGGGTTGGGGGGCAATTCACTGGGGCTGGGGGAGATGATGGGGCAATTCTCTGGGGCTGGGGGGGGATGATGGGGCAATTCACTGTGGCTGGGGGGGTAATTATCTGGTGCTGGGGGCAATTCTCTGGTGCTGGGGGCAATTCACTGGGGTTGGGGAGGTCACAGGGCAATTCTCTGGGGCTGGAGGGCAATTATCTGGGGCTGGGACGATTCACTGGGATTGGGAAGGTCACGTGGCCCTGGGGCTGGGGGGCAAAAAAATGGGTTTGGGGGAGGTCATTGGGCAATTCTCTGGGGCTGGGGGGAGTATCACCTGGGATGTAGATAAAACAATGCGTGAATGAAGGGACAGAAATCTAAGGGACAGGAAAGTGTCTGACATCATGTGACTTCCCACAGTAGGGCAGACTTCAGGTGATAACTGAGCATGCCTGTACAATCTCCAGGCAAAAAAGAAACCATGTATAAGATATGCTAATTTTCCCTGGGAATTTCTGGGGGTGGCAACATTAAAAGAAAACTCTTTGCAAAGCTCGAAAATCCGCAAACTTCAGGCTAACGATTTAACGGTTTACTTTGGAAATTTTTCAGACTCTATAAATTCCCCTCTATCAGATGCATTAATAACCCAGCTCCCTTTCATATACCTTTTAAATAAAACAAATTAGTTTTTACATTGAATTGCTCAGACTTGCTTTATTTTCCATTGCAAAAAGTAGGCAATTTCCTTATGGCCCCAGACAGTATAAGGCCAAATTCCCAGATAAAGAAACATAGTACAAGTTGATGTTCTCATATGGAAACCATGAAAATAACAAGCTGTTTATGGTTTCCCAAGAGGCATTGCCTTGGATTTTCCCATCACATGAAACTTGCAATGCACATTACTTTCCATTCCTCCCGTAATTACATTAAATTACACCATAAATATAAATCTGTTGCTGCCTGTCGCAGAAGCATATTATTTATAAAATAAAAACTATAATAAGCATAGCGTTAGTAATAACTATAGACACTACTCTAATGTAATTATTCAATATTTTACAAATTAATGAATTTTCAGTAACAATATCTCTGTACACAAGGAGTGCACACTGCCCACACTGAATATAATTTATGAGATTGAAGTAGAAGCTCCCTAGAGTCTTGGTGTAGTGCTCCTTCCTGTTTTCCCATATAGGCCCCTCTTCGTGACTTGGCCATCTTGTACATTGTGGCCAAGTCATGCATCTTGTAAATTTTTCCATATACAGTTATATCTGTGACTTTGGTTTATGAGAAAAGCCACAAATAAAATTTAGGATATGTTTGTACGCTTGGCTAATAAGAATAATTCAGGTCCGACACGTTTTTTTTTAAATTTATTTATTTTATTTATTTTTGTTAAATTAATATTTTTATTTTTTTTGGCATCATTTAAACCGGAATTTTTTCTTTGTAGTTTGAGTAAACTGGTAAATCAGTGTAAAACACAGATGTTTTGAAAGCTCCACTGCTCCTATTCAATAAGTAAAGCTCCACTGGTCCTTTTCATCCTTTAAAGGTGCACTGATCTTTTTGAGTCTGTAAAGTGTTTTTTTCTCTGCATCTTGACTTCTTGGTCACATTCATTATGAAGTATTTCTTGTAACCTGTATCATTTTGCAGTATTCTTACTAAAAAAACAGTATTTTTTTTTTTTTGAGAAACCACCTCTTGTCCGGAAAAATCGTTTTTTTTTTTGTTTGTTTTTTTCCCCACCAAAACCCCGGAACGGACAATGCCAGAAAATCGGTGGCGGACCTGTAATAATAAATCTGTCAAGCTCTTGTGGAAAGTTAACTTGAATTCGACCTGTGATTATTATTTTAATGGAGCTCATAATGGACTATGATTTCTCATGAACTTTTTGGGCACCTCTCTAGAATGAACTAAATTATTATTATTATTATTATTATTATCGTTTATTTGTAACGCGCCAACATATTCCGTAGCGCTATACATAAGTTAAGTTACAGGCAATGACAAGTTAAAGATTCATACATTGCAAAGAGTGTATGGCCCTGTCTTTGAGCTTGGAATCCGGTGTCCATAGCACTTTCCCTAAAGCACTGCGCAGGATTGAAACTCGCAGACTTACAATCTAAAGGTTAAAGTTTGTATGTGGTACAGTAGGGAAAGAGTAGTGCTGAGCATGTTAGGGAGGAAGGTTATAGGCTTCTTTAAAGAGGTGCGTTTTTATTGATGTTTTGAAGGATTTAAGGCAGGAGGATAGTCTGGTGAAGCGAGGCAAGGAGTTCCAGAGAATAGGGGCAGCGCGAGAAAAGTCCTGGAGGCGGGAGTGAGAGGAGGTGACAAGAGTGGTAGAAAGAAGAAGGTCGTTAGCAGAACGAAGAGGGCGTGTGGTGGAGTATTTGGAGATGAGAGCAGAGATGTATGGGGGTGCGCTGTTGTTGAGGGCTTTATAAGTTAGGGTCAAGATTTTAAACTTTATTCAGGAGGCTAAGGGAAGCCAGTGGAGTGATTGACAAAGAGGAGCTGCCGACACTGAACGATGTGTACTGAAGATGAGTCTGGCGGAGGCATTTATTATGGATTGAAGTGGGGAGAGGCGAGTGATGGGCAGGCCAACAAGGAGCGAGTTGCAATAGTCAAGTCGAGAAATGATAAGAGAGTGTATTAGAATCTTAGTAGTGTCTTGTGTAAGGTAATGGCGTATTTTGGATATGTTTTTTAGATGGAAAAGACCGGATTTGGTTAGAGACTGTATGTGTGGGATGAAAGAGAGGGCAGGGTCCAGTAGAACCCCGAGACAACGGGCTTGGGAGGTGGGAGTGATGATGGCGTTGTTGACAGAGAGAGAGATGTGAGGAATTGAAGCTGTAGTAGAGGGTGGGAAGATTAAGAGTTCAGTCTTAGACATGTTAAGTTTCAGATGGTGGGTGGACATCCAAGAGGATATACTAGAGAGGCAGTCGGAGACGTGTGCTAGAAGAGAGGGGGATAGATCTGGTGCTGAGAGATCGATTTGGGTGTCGTCTGCATAGAGATGGTACTGGAACCCAAAAGAGTTTATTAGGGTGCCGAGTGAGGATGTGTAGATGGAGAAGAGGAGGGGGCCTAGGAATGATCCTTGGGGTACGCCAATAGACAGGGGGTGAGGAGAAGAAGATGTGCCGGAGAAGGAGACGCTAAATGATCGTTCTTGGAGGTATGATGAGAACCACAAGAGAGCAGTGTCTCGAATGCCGAGGGAGGAGAGAATGTGGAGTAGAATTGAATGGTCAACGGTGTCAAAGGCGGCAGAGAGATCCAGGAGAAGCAAAATAGAAAAGTGGCCTTTCGACTTGGTGGTGAGCAGGTCATTGGTGACTTTTATGAGGGCTGTCTCAGTGGAGTGTTGGGGCCGAAAGCTGGATTGGAAAGTGTCTAGAAGAGAGTTAGAGGAGATGAAACTGGTGAGGCGGTTATAGACGAGCCGCTCCAGCAGTTTGGAAGCCAGGGGAAGTAGAGAGATAGGGCGATAGTTAGATGCAATGTCAGAATCGGATGAGGGTTTCTTGAGAGTGGGTGTAATTATGGCATGTTTTAGAGATGATGGAAATGTGCCAGTGTTTAGGGAAAGGTTGAAGATATGTGTGAGAGCTGGGATAGGTGTAGTAGAGAGGGGAGGGATGAGCTGAGATGGAATAGGATCTGAAGGACAGGTAGTGAGGTGAGAGGATGATATTAGGATGGAGACTTCATCTTCTGTTGCAGGGGTAAAGTAGTCCAGAGTGGCTGTGGGAATGGAAGGGGGGGTAAATGGGTGCTCTTTTTTTTTTAATTTTTAGTTTTTTTACAAAATATCCCTAGTGCATAAAATATAGTAGCCAAGTGAGTGACTGGCAAGCAGGAAGCAAGACGATTGAAAACCAAGCTTCATCTCCCCATGTGAAAAACATGCATTACTGCCACTTGCCACAGGCTTGCACATTCGTAACAATGGTCCATATTCTATTAGCTACTTGCAAATGCCTTGAACTCATAAACTTGGTTTTGGGTGTTTTTTTTTGTTGGCAAAATTCAGTATTTTTGAGAAGGAGGTAATGAAAAATGCTTTAAAATTGTAGCAGACAAAATAAGAGACACTTCCTCCCTCATTACTGGTAAATTGTTTTAATGAGCTTAACCAACGGCTATTTAGGATAATCTAATTCCCTCTGTATATATTGAGCAATGCTCTATTTGCCACGCATATTTGACTGCTATGAACTCCCTAGATTATTCCTTTCAATCCAGCCCTGTGGCTTTTGTGCTGCATTTGTACATTTGTTCTCTACACTTACATAAACTATTAATTGGTTAAAAGTATTGCTGATAATTATGCAGATTTTTTTATATAGCATTCACATCCAATTTTTAAAGAAAAAAATGCAATTAATTTAAGAATAAAGAAACATGTCTTGATAAATGCACTGGTTAAGTGGAATAGATCCAGAGGAAGGACATATTTCCAACTAAGATCCTCAAGTGTCTGTACTAAGACAGGTG
>CM050166.1:74652748-74675248 GCA_027410445.1 Discoglossus pictus
CTGATAATTTAATAGAGAATACTGCTGATTACTATTAATACAGAGTCAGCTACACCTCACTGACAAGGCCCAAGGAAGGCCGAAATGTACGTCTGTGTTTTGCTGTTTCTCCTGTTCAGGGTAGAATTGCCTGGTATTTCGGGACTGGACACCTCTAGTGAGTGGTACCAGATATTTCTCCCTGTGAAGGGCACAAGTGAGCTAAAGGAGGTGGTTGCTCTCAGAGTGGTTAATCGTGTCCACAGAACTAACCTATTCTCTGATTGGGCACCTCTATTTTTGTTTTTTGTTTATTACAATGTATAGCTAGTTTTAAATGCTCTTTAGAATGAAATAAACTTCCTGTTGGGGTGATAGAGTCCCTTTAAAGAGAAATAACAGAGGTTCCAAATTTATTGCAATTTAATATGATGTTTTTTTTTTATTAAATGCATTGTGTTACAGTAAACTTACATTTAAGTTTTATCATTTTTTACCTGTCAATGAGCAAGCTAGGGTTATTATCTATTTCCAAAGCGTAATAACTAATTATTGACAATTATTCCGTTAAGGTCTGCATAATTGTTTTCATGCCCAATTACTCCCTGGGGTCTGCATGTGCTCAGACAATGATTTGCCAAATGTATTGGGTTACAATTAAATACTGTATTTACTTTTATTTTATTTGTTTTATCGTTTTTAAAACATTTTGTGCATTATGGAGCAAAGTTACTTTTTACCTGTAGTCTAAACGAGTTAGCAGGCTACAAAGTTTTCTATACTCAAGTGTGTATATACAGTACTGTCCTTGATAAAATATCTATACTGTATAAACCAATGTAAAACCCAGGTATAGGACTGCAAGTATGTAGTTCACCACATGTTCATTTTAAGAAACATGTTTATAAAGTCAACAATAAAGCCATCTGTAAATATAATGGTTTTAAATGAATGTTACCTCCTTTGTGTGTTGCCTGTCTCCACCTTCCTACTGTCTCATGACTCCCATTGTTTGACTGGAAGCCAATGAAGTTATCTTGAAGCTGTTTAATTATTTAGTAGTTAGATTTCTCTCCTGCTATATCTGTGATGCGTACATGTGTGACCATGCCTCCACCAAATGTCATTAGTGATGTTAGTGTTTTATTTATTGCCTGGTTAATGGTTAATTAACCAGATTATATAAATGTCTAAATCGCAACTTACAAATAATTAAACAACTACCGGATAACTTCAGTGGCTTCTGGACAAACCATGTGAACGGAGGAAGGTGCAGACAGACCCAGAACCCCATGCAAGTTAACATTAATTTCCTAACCATTTTATTTACAGATTACTTTATTGTGGAATTTTATAAACACACATTCCTTGAACTAGATAGTTTATAGGTATGGTTTTAAAGGCATGTTTAAGTTTCATGGATTATGAATACTTCTGATAGAGGAGAATCCATCATATATGAAAACCATTTTTTTTTGCATGAAAAAATACCAAAATAAATATTCAGATCTTGTGTAGAATCCTTACGCCACTGGCGCTTGCGCCCTGATATCGCACGTCCGACTCAATTTATGCACAGCGGCATCTAGTGGTAGGAGTGCAGAGCTGACCCGTCATTACAGTGACAGTCATCGGGGGAGAGAGGTAAGGGGTGCAGAGAGACAGCTGGGGAGGAGGACAGGCATATGGGGACCAAAGGGAAAAGAGAAAGCAGAAAGAGTTTTATACAGACGGGTTAGGAGTCTCCCCTCTTCTTGCTTTCTCTTTTCCCTCTGGCCCCATATGCTTGTCTCCCTCCTCAGCTTTCTCTCTGACCCCCCCCCCCCCTTATCTATCTACCCCCTGTTGCTCAGTCTTTCCCTCTCTCCCCCCCGCATGGCTGTCCCCCTCCCCAGCTGTCTCTTGCTGCGCCCCTTACCTCTCCCCCCTTTCTGTCTCCCTCCCAATGACTGTAACTAATGCCAGTGTGTGCAGGGTCTGCTCTGCACTCCTACCATTAGATGCTGCTGTGCTTAATCGGGTGTGGCGCGAGATATCCGGGCGCGTGCACCAGTGGCATAAGGATTCTACACAACATCCAAATATTATTATACTTACCCTAAAATGTGCTAAATATCTTTAATTTGCAAGCAGTACATTTTGAGAGTTAACACTGCTGGAAATCCCTGCTAAAATCATCATAAAATTCATAATTAATTTTGGCCAATCACAGGCAGCTAATACATTGTATCAATCAGTGACGGCAGTTTGTGAAGGAAGTCATCATGCACATGGAAGTACTGAGTAGTCCGTCACTGCTGTTTAGATATCTTCATTGTGCTGTTAGTAAAGGGATAAAATCTGTATCCAAATGCATTGTTTTGATTGGTAGGTACACTGTGCCTATGTAAGCAGCTCTGGGGGTGTGGAAAACAAGTTTTATTTTTACATTAAAATGAATCTGTATGTGTATAGAAGGACTCAATGTAATGTGTTTGATATAAGCAGTATGTGTTGGATCAGAAAAAAGTAAAAACAGGGAAATTTAGATATATCTTTATACATTGGTTCATCATTTGTATGCTGCTTTAGTTCTACTAGCCTACACAGAAAGAATAAAGTAGAATTCTGGTTTCCCGCAAGCAAACTCAGGCCTCAGAGTCCCACTTGTTTATTTGATACATCCTGTCTAGTGGGAAGATATGGACTCTTAATAAAGATCTTCACGTGAACACACATTTTGGAGCTTTCTCATCTGAAGGCTCCTACAGGCATCAATTCCTCATACTTGTATTCTCCAACTGCCCGAGCAGTGTTTAAATAATGGGCCTGGTTATAAATCTCTTGCTTTTATGCTACTCCTTGTTTCCTTATAGACTGAGAAGGGAATCTGTTCCACCTCTCAGGAGACGAGGCATAGTCAACAGATGATTAGCGGTAGCATATTCTGACAGCACGGATGATTTCTCAAACTGCTTTTTACCTGATCTTATACTGAATATGTGAGCGTAATGAAGTATGCATACATTACCAATTTAAAATGTCTCCCATTTTATATTCTTTTTACGACTTGGGTCATGGTTCCTGAGTTTTACAGATGTGTTCTCAGAAAGGAGATATTAATGTGTCTATCTAGGAAAGGTTTAAGATGCGACTGTAATACGCAGTTAAAGGCTTTAATGGTTTTATTTTCCTGGAGAGAATTTGCGGCCTGCGTGAGCTGAATGTAATGAACGTTCTTTATCCACATTCCTTTTGGCGCCTTAAGGATCATTCTTTCTATAATAAAATGTGTTATTGTGTTTGTATGTTTAAGCAATTTGTTCTTGTTTTAGGTTACAATGTTTAAATGACCAATGTGGTTATATTTTATGTTGTTCAGTTGTGTCCAACTCTCCATGACTTTATGGACCGCAGCACACCAGGCACATCTTGTATCTGGTTGTGCCAATCCTTAAGCTTTTCTTGGCAAAGATACTGAAGTGGGTTACCAGTTCCTTCTCCAGTGGACTGCTATGACCTGTCCATCTTGGGTGACCCTACATGGTATAGCTCACAGCTTCATTGAGGTACACAAGCCCCTTCACTGCGACAAAGTAGTAATCCAGAAGGGATGGTTATATTACTACACTTAAAATAGGCAACATATTTTAAAAATGTAAAAAAGCTAATTTTACAAAGTTTTAAATGTAATTATTTGTCTGAAGTTTACCACTTTTGCTTAAATAGTTCAACTACCTAATTGGGATGATGCTTTGAATACACAGAAAAATGGGAATATGACAGTTGCATCTGCCAGTGCTCTGGCAGGCACACAAACAGAAGCTCATTAGTACACGAGGACACACCCACTTGAGAAAAGAATAGGTAGCAGCAGGAAAAAAGCAAAATGGAGACATGCAGTAAAGAATAATTGCATAAAGTTGCAAAATCTAAAGGCTGTGTTTGTTTGTGTTTTTTTTTGTTTTTTTTGCTTTCTAGAAGCATTTAGCCGATTATTGGGTTTAGTTATTCAAAAAAGTAAAGAACAATATTCTCCATAGTGGTCCATTAAATATTCCTCTAACCACAGTAAATGATAACTGGTAGTATAATTAGAACACCTTTGGTTGCTAAGGATATCAAAAGTGTTAAATGATCTGCACACCATAAATTAGGAGGCCCATGCAATATTCACACCGCTGCATCGGATGTATGGGTCTCTAATCATCACATTTTGCTATAAGTTATTGATAGCATTGTTGATATTTAATTAAGAGTGAGGCAATGAGTAGTATATATCAAAACTAATTTTAGTTGGCAAATATACATATGATTGATGTATGACCTTTATTTGTAATGTGTTTATGGTAGCTAGTACTATTTTAGTGATCTACTATGCTTAAAATCCTCTTCTAGATTCTCTACCTTGTCGTGGTGAAGGGGCTTGCATGCTTCAATGAAGCTGTGAGCTAAACCATGTAGGGTCACCCCAGATGGGCAGGTCATAGCAGAGAGGTGAGACAAATCACCATCCACTGGAGCAGGAACTCGCAACCCACTCCAGTATATTTGCCAAGAAAACCATATGGATAACACAAGATGCACCAGGCGTGCTGCGGGTCATAGGGTCACGAAGAGTTGGATACAACTGAACCACCAAACAACAACGCGTAAAATACCTTCACATGGTTTTGGCTGGGAACCAAAGGTTAAATTTAGAGCTGATTTTAAATGTGAATGTGGGTTAACTTTGCACTCTTGAAGCATTCACCAAGCCTAGTTTTATCCGACCCTATCACATATATAGTTGTCAGTGTCCGGAACGTTTGCGATGTTGGTCACACTTTTGCGTCCCTCGCATTAAAACAAAGGCGCTCATTGCAAGACACGCGATGAGTGCCAAAGGCGAACATTGTGGTGCTCGTGATGCACGTTAATTGTGATCATTGCAAAACAAGCAATTTGAAGTCCACGGGGGAGAGGTTCGCAATAAGCGCCGAAGGTGCTCAGAGGATCAAAACCATTGCAAGACTTACAATTTTATTTCCGATATTGTTGACGGACAAGTTACTAGTATGTACTAAAGTAGTGTTTCTCTGAGCCAATCTTCAAACACACAATATTCAAACACATAGTTTCTTGAGCTCGGTCATTTTGGTTGACCCACCAGAGCTCAGTTTTGCCTATTGGCATCACCCACTTGTTCAAAATACTATTAACAAGTATTCAAGTAAACCTTGTACTGAGATTGGACTAAGTTGTTATTAAATGGCATGGTAAAATATCCATTATCCATCCATTATTGGCAAGGCTTTACCCCATAGTTACCCGTTTTTAATACATACTTGAATATTTGAGGTCTAGATTTTTACAAATTTTAAGTTCCTTTCCTTTGTAATATGAAATGATTAGGATCTAATAAAAGAGTTGAAGTCTGTGGTCTATATATTGTAAGTCCAGTTGCAACAAGAACAGTGTGGTTGACTTATTGTTCATTATTATTTATTTAATGGCAATGTAATGGCGAAGTGCACTAGCCACAAAAGTAACTAGCGGTAGTCGATCTACTGTATCAGTTACAGTAAATATGCCTAATTGGGATCTCTGATGATGTACAAAACAAAATGCTAATGTAGCAATAAGCATATATATATATAAGCATGTTGTTACAGATCTAGAAAGTAGAATTACGGTAACTAAAGAGGAATTGGTACTGGGTAGAAGGTGCCCACACATGAAATGGGCTCAGAACATTACAAGGAATAGCAATATTACTTTGTCATTGACATTTAGACTATGTGTACTTTGATTGTCCATGTATTTAAAGATTCTCTTTAATGGTCCAGCTTTTATTCACAATACACTTAAATGTTGGCTATACCATTGGTTCTCAACAACCAATCCTAAAACTGGGGCCAGTCCTTGACACCTTATTAGCCAGTCCTCCGGGACTAAGGTATGAGAGCCTAGCATTGTAAACCCCACATTACCATTAGTGAGTGATTGTTCGATTATTGCTGAATTTATTTGCAGTAAAAATGTAAACTGTTCAGATAAACACAAAACGAGATGAAAATGTAGCGCCACATGTCATATCACCCTGTTAAAAATGTTCTGGATCTCATAGTTGGTCATAATAAGAAATAGAAGGTAACAAACAGGTCCTCAAATGAAAACTATCAGAGCCCCTGGTCCGTACCAATCAATATATCCATTATGAAAGATGGGGACTGTAAGAGTCACCTTTTTAAGCAATTTACTGATAATGAGTGAACAAAAAATCATTTTATTTTATCCTGAAAAATGACATTCTTCGTTTTTGTTACATTTCTGAGATTATTTAACATCTCCGCACTTGAGATTTTCTGGTTCCATGAATACAAAAGCCTGTTCCTATTTTACTGGTTGTGCTTAACAAGTAATTGTACAGTTTAATAACAAAACGGCAGTTAAATGTGAGCGTTTTTAGAACTTGCAGCGTGTTCAGATTGTTTTTTCCAATGACAAAGGCTACAAAGCAGTGGCTTTAAATAAATTAAACCAGAGCTGATTTATAGGTGGCTAAAAAGCAACACTTCCCGTGATGGAGCCTTTTATACATTATTTCTATTTGGCCTCCCCTGGGACTCTCCTAAGGAAGAACCATACATCACCCCTGGCGTTTATTGCGAAAGTTGATTACATGTCTTAAGGAAGTATCCAGTGTGATATCATGGGTTAGAAAGAAAATTAATCTAGCTCTGCAATAACCTTACTTATTTTCCCAACTATAAGGAGCTTTTTTTTATTGGGATTATTTATACGGCTTGATTGTTATTTTGCATCCCAATATTTATCTTTGTTCTTGGAAAGGTAAAGTACTGCTTCAAGGACAAAGTAAAAAATGGACTGAAAACTGCCAAAGGGGATGATACACTTAACATTTGAAAGTAAATATAATAGTGAATGGGGCAATTTTATAAATCATTAAATAGGAATTTTATTAATATTAAAAAGAAATAGCTCCACTTATGTCATTATAGTGGCCCTTTTGTTCACAAACATACTACATTTTCCTAAATTACAAATGACCAATATTAGCAGCGTGGAGCATAAAATCATTTTCAGAGAAAATCTTAAATTTTGCATTATGGGCACATGTGTCTTGGATAGGTGGTCTGCTTGGAGCCTGAGGTGAAGGATTAGCCTCCTGGGAATTTAGTCCTATTCTGAAGAAAATATTCAAAGTGGCACTCTTGCAGTTGAATTAAATATATATTTGTTATCTCTATCCAAGTGGCAGAGCTAGTGAATGGGGACTCTAGGGATCACTAAAAAAGCAAAAAGTATATGTAAATTCACAGATAACTTCTAGCATGAGCTAAACACCTATCTATAAAATGAGCCCCCCTTTACTCCTGATAGCAGATTGTAGTAGAGGTTTTCTACCCTATTGATGGCCCAGGTGCTTTGCACTTGTTGCACCACCAATAGCTCTGGCCCAGCTCACCCCATTCCTTCTGGGTGTCTTATGTTAGGAACCAAAGCAAATGCCACCATTAAAGCAACATTGAGTAAAATCATTAAAAAACAGACAAATACAAAAAAAAAAAAGCAAACTATTATTTTTCAACAAGTTCCTCAAGAGTGTACTATAAATGTGACTTTTTTTTTTTGTGATACTTTTAAGGTGGTTACAGGTTAATTTTGTGTGATCATGTCTTAAACAGTAGCTTTCCTCCAAAACAAGACAATGGCTTAGATCCGTGGTAGAAATGTCCGAGCTTCAGATAATTAATTCTAAAATATTTTCTAGAAGTATAATGCATTCTATAAATTGACTCCCTCCCTAGTTCCGAAGTACAAGACAATGGTAGACCTTGCCTTTATAGATTCACTAAGCTATATCCTTAAAGGCTTTATCTTCTTCCTAGCATCATTTCACTTGTGTGCCAAATGTCATAAGTCTATAGAGCATTTGTGGGTAAATCCTAACCCACAAGCTCACTCGCTGAGATGTGAACTTATTTTAGCGAGATACAAATGATAGCATTGGTGATAATGTTAGATCTCTATATGACTTGCCATGTAATGGAAATCACTGTTTATTTCATAAACTAACCTTTGATCAAACCCATGGATTTCATTATAAGAGAACTGGCAATTTAACTTGGTTATTTTATTTTGTATATATGTCTAATGTTGCAAGTTAATATGCCAATTTATATATATTGTGCGCAATAGGCACAGAGGGATAGGCGAGGGCCGCAATGGGTGCAGGGGGAGGCAGGGAGCCCGTAAGTGATTTGCAAATTCAACTGGCATCCTTTTGCGTCCTCCAAATGGGCTTGGGGGAAAAAATGGCTGCCGGCGGGGTGGGGGGGTGGGGGGGGGTGCAAGTCGCTAGTAATGTGATATTTCTAGATTTAGGATGATCCCTTATCAATGTAACCTAAATAGCAAATCAATTGTTTCCCAGTAACAAAAGTGCTAAGGTGTAATTTCCCTTTTTACTTGAGTGTGATGTGTTCAAATTGAAACTATCTCCCAGCATGAGCTTCTTTTTTGGGGGAGGGGGGGGGGGGGGACAGTAAGGACAGTATTTGATCACAGAGGTCAGACGTTTCTTGTAGTTGGCCACCAGGTTTCACACATCTCAGGAGGGATTTTGTACCACTCCTCTTTGTAGATCCTCTCCAAGTCATTAAGGTTTCGGGGCTGATGTTTGGCAACTCAAATCTTTAGCTCCATATACAGATTTTCTATGAGATTAAGGTCTGGAGACTGGTTAGGCCACTCCAGGACCTTAATGTGCTTCTTCTTGAGCCACTTTGTTGCTTTGGCTGTGTGTTTTGGGTCATTTTCATGCTGGAATACAATTGGTAACACACTACGCCGTAGGCGCTCATCCCTACGACACATTTTCAATGCCCTGGCTGAAGGAACTAGGTTCTCACTCAAGATTTGACGGTACATGGCCCCGTCCATCGTCCCTTTGATGCTGTGCAGTTGTCCTGTCCCCTTAGCAGAAAAACACCCTCAAAGCATAATATTTCCTTCTCCATGTTTGATGGTGGGGATGGTGTTCTTAGTGTCAAAGGCAGCATTCCTCCTCCTCCAAAGACGGCGAGTTGGGTTGATGCCAAATTGCTCAATTTTGGTCTCATCTGACCACAACACTTTCACCCAGTTCTCCTCTGAATCACTCAGATGTTTATTGGCGAACTTCAGACGGGCCTGTACATGTGCTTTCTTGAGCAGGGGGACCTTGCGGGCTCTGCAGGAGTTCAGACCTTCATGGCGTAGTGTGTTACCAATTGTTTTCTTGGTGACTATGGTCCCAAATACCTTGAGATCATTAACAAGATCCCCCTGTGTAGTTCTGGGCTGATTCCTCCCCATTCTCATGATCATTGAAACTCCACGAGGTGAGATCTTGCATGGAGCATCAGACCGAGGGAAAGACTGGCAGTTATTTTGTGTTTCTTCCATTTGCAAATAATCGCAGCAACTGTTGTCACCTTGTCACCAAGCTGCTTGGCGATGGTCTTGTAGCCCATTCCAGCCTTGTGTAGGTCTTCAATCTTGTCCCTGACATCCTTGGACAGCTCTTTGGTCTTGGCCATGGTGGAGAATTTGGAATCTGATTGATTGCTTTTATGGATAGGTGTCTTCTATACAGGTAGAGCTGAGATTAGGAGGGGATCAAATACGTTTTTTCCCCCACTGTACATCCTTTTTGGTGGACAAACTTATAATTCAGAGTGAAAAGCTTTCAAAGATGCAAGTATTTCCAGTCAAAAGCCTATGCGTTACTTGAAAGTTTGCCACTCTAAATGAAATATTTGTCCCCCCAAAAAATGTGTATATTTTGCTGTGTATTATTTTTTTTCTAAACTGTACACCTGAAATTTGAGCTGTAGAGGAGCTTACCTTGCAGTTTGTGGGATGTATAACCCAGAGCACACATTATCTTTAAGTATTTTTTAAGATCTCTCTCTGTTTTTTTTTTTTAATGCATTGTGTACGTTTCCAGTGGCTTCTTACTTCTTACAGTATCTTAAAATCTCCTTGTGATTGTGCCCCTCTCTATGTTATGTTCTTTCATCAAACGTTATCTGCTTCATCGCCTGTTGTTATAACTTTGTAAACTAACAATTTCTCAGATTCTTCTCTGTTTGCAGACCTTTCCTATGTATTTATTCAATGTCTTCACCACTGACCATTTAACCTCAAGCTTCTTTATAATTACATTTCCTGTGTTAATCGCTTTTACTCTACTTTGGCCTGTGGACCTGCCCAGTCTTGGAAAAAGACCAAGCATCAATATTATACAGTGTACAGATATCAGTTATACTAAACTCATGCCTGACTGCAAGAGGATCATAGGAAATACTTAATTTAAATTGCTGTGTGTGTATATAGCAATCTAGTCAAATGTATAACCATTGAGTGATGTTTTTGAACTACCATTACACAATTCACACTGCGAGTCCCGTAGCACTTTGAAAAAATTGCATGAAAAAAAAATACAGCCCGGAACACTTACAAAAGGAAACCGTGACTTACATAAAAAAAAAAACGAGCCGCAAAAAATACGAACTTAACGGCCGAACCACGCATACCGAAAAACACAAAAAACGGTCTAAATACAAACAAAAAGCAAAACAAAAACATCACACACAGCAAGGGGGGGACACCCATGACGTCTGGAAGTGGTTACACATCAATTTCCAGAGTTTAGCCACTCGAAAATCCCCTAAGCAAGAGAAAAAATGGCCGCTGAGAAAACGAGGCTACACGACCCCTAAACACGCAAAACTCTGCCACATACACATACGACTTTTACACAGGACTGTACGAGGTATAAAATACATTATTACGAAGGACGGTCCCGAGTGTTTCTGACATTGTGATTGTGCACAGCTATGAGATCCTGAAATCCAGGACGGTGGTTGTCACCCTAGGGCTGACGTTTCCTGTCCCACCTGTAGTATCAAGGGTTGACTGGCAAAATGTAGTTATCTAAATGATTCATTTTTTTTAAAACCATTATTACACTATATATTGGCTAAAAGTCCCTCTACACACATTTTTAGATTTGAATATTTTTATAGCACATTATTTTTTGCTGTATGTCCGTTTTTATCACCATCTGAAGCTCAACACAGATCTTTTTTCTTATACCTTCTGGCCATAGATGTTTCATATTAGGCGGCCCTGTTTCTCCCACCTGCTGTTCGTCCTTCCTCAACATTTTGCACAGACGGCTCAATAATCCATTATCAGGCCCAGCTGTGTCTCAGCTGGAGGGTTTGGGGAGCTCTGGATGTAGGCCTTTTACTCTAGTCAGAATGAACACTCCTTACAATGACATTTGTTTTAATAGTAATAATAACACTTTTAAAAATAGGTTTACTTAATTATAGTGTTTGCTTGAACACAAATGTCATATATATGCAGTGAAGAAGTTTTAAGTGCAGTATTTTATAAAGTACTAGCGACTTGCCCGTCAAAAAATGACGGCAATAAAATGGTTTTGGTGGTCTCAGATCCTTCGGCGCTCATTGCGAGCCTCTGGGTTGGTGTATTGTTTGTTATCAGAGGCGCTTTTGCGATTATTGTAAGGTCCACGCTGATCTCCTTTAGGCGCTTATTGCAAGGCTCTCCTCTGGTGTAGTTTGTGTCCTATGAGCACCGTTGGTGCTCCGTGTGAGGCGCGCGTTGAAGGTCTTTGTGTTTTTTTGCGATACTGTGGTGGTTTATTTTTTTATGATAATTAATTCATTAAATCATAAATTATTATACTTTACCTATTTGTAATATATGCAGCAAGGAATGTGCTGAAGAGCTAACAATCTGTTTTGATGTTCCTGCACCATACAAATCTGGTTTGCACTGTTGTGGAGCTGAGGTGTAAGTGTCAGCATTGTGTGCAGTGTGTAGTGTAAATAGGCTGCGTGGGCGGGGGGAAGCCATTTGTGTAGCTGTGTACTTCCGCATTGTGTAAGTTAGTGTTGTAAAATGGCAGAGAATGTGTATGTGGTACGCGGATAACTTAGCGATGGTGTATATTATACCTCGTACAGGTTTTTATAAAAGTTGTATGTGCTTGGCAGGGTTTTGCGGCTTTAAGAGTCGTTTCGGGTTTTTTTGGCGCCCATTTTTTCTCTCGCTTAATGTAAACTTTTAAAATTGTTCTGAAATTGAGTTGTAACCTGTCTTCCAGACATCCTGGGTATCCCCCCTTGCCGTGGGTAAGGTTTTTATTATATTTTAGTGTGCATTTTGTCGGGGGTGTTATGTTTTCCGCTGTGCGCTGGTTATGTTTTCCGCTGTGCGCGGGTTGTTTGTTAAGGTCGTCTTTTTGCAAGTCCGTAATAGATTTTTTTTAAGCCCCGAGGCTCGTATTTTTTTGTGTAAGACCGTATTTAGTCATTGCGTTTTTTTTTTCTTTTTCAAAGTCCCGCTTCTGTGGGCGTTTGTAACTGCTTGTAATGCGATGTGGGAACCTCCACGGCCGCAAATGCGGCCCCTTTGCGAGGGTCCGCATTTGCGGTCCGAAAGTCGTACGGGTTTGTAGGGATGAGCGCCTATGGCCTTTGGCGCTCCTTGTCTGGCTGCAGTTTTCCTGTTGCTCTGCTTTCTGCTGCCTTACCCGCTCCCTCTCTGCTCTGCTGCCCTACCCGCTCCCTCTCTGCTCTGCTGCCCTACCCGCTCCCTCTCTGCTCTGCTGCCCTACCCGCTCTCTCTCTCTGCTCTGCTGCCCTACCCGCTCCCTCTCTGCTCTGCTGCCCTACCCGCTCCCTCTCTGCTCTGCTGCCCTACCCGCTCCCTCTCTCTGCTCTGCTGCCCTACCCGCTCTCTCTCTCTGCTATGCTGCTCTACCTGCTCTCTCTCTCTGCTCTGCTGCCCTACCCGCTCCCTCTCTGCTCTGCTGCCCTACCCGCTCCCTCTCTGCTCTGCTGCCCTACCCGCTCCCTCTCTGCTCTGCTGCCCTACCCGCTCCCTCTCTGCTCTGCTGCCCTACCCGCTCCCTCTCTGCTCTGCTGCCCTACCCGCTCCCTCTCTGCTCTGCTGCCCTACCCGCTCCCTCCCTGCTCTGCTGCCCTACCCGCTCTCTCTCTGCTCTCCTATTTTAATACCCTGTCTGTTTCTATCCCAATATGACAGATTCCAGCCCTTCCCCAGGATTTCACTGAATAGTTTCTCAATGAGATGATGAGTTATATAAATATACAGATACATAATATATACACACACTGCATATTTAAACTACATTTTTATTGATAAGATATGAACAAATTAATTTTAGTCATATGTTTGTCAAAAGCGCAACAATCCTTTTGTGATCTACTTTAATATTGTTTGTTAATTTTTGTTTCTGTCGCCCTTCTGGGTCGCTACCTTGTCATGGTGAAGGGGCTTATGTACTACAATGAAGCTGTGAGCTATACCATGTATGGTCACCCAAGATAGTCAGGTTATAGCAGATAAATCATGGTCCACTGGTGAAGGAACTGGCAACCCACTCCATTATCTTTGCCAGGAAAACCTTTATGGATAAGCACGACCAGGAAATACAATATGTGTGCATGGCATGCTATGGTCCATAGGGTCACAGAGTCGGAACACAACTGAACGACTTAACAACAAGACCATTTATATATTTTGAACAAATATTAATTTTTGATTATTCTTTAAATAGCCACTATAGAATGAAAACAAAATATATATTGGGGAACCTTTGTGTCTTGCTAAGAGCATATTTGTCCAGGAAAAAATCATAAAGCCAGTAGTTAACTAGAAAAGAAAATGTTGATGCCTCTACTGGACCTTGAAGGCATCCATAATAAAAAAGTGGAAACTGTTTGAAAGCAACATTTACATTTCTGCAGAAGAATGCTTGCATTTCCTGATGCAAGCAGTCTGCTTCTGGGCTAGTGAGGGGGAAGCAATGGTGTCTAGTTCAATGTTGATCCAATTATCTCACAAAGCACTCTTCCTTCAAACCCATTCCTCCTTCTATTAATCAATACAACAAAAATCAGCTATGAGGAAGTGGTGTATTAAACACAAAATGGATTCCTGTACTCCTAAACAGAGTTTTCAAAACCTCTAGTTTCCCCCCAAATATTTATGTCCGTGGCTTACACAGCTGCTAATGTTGTTGGTTGGTTATATACTACACAAACAAGTTCATTTTTCTTAAACTACATGTAAATAAATCTGCATTGGGACTATACCAGACATTGTGGAGCGTTCTCCAAGGTCGCAGTGCTCAGGTCTTGTACCTACCCCATATGACAGAAAATAAAATAAGGATAAAAATGTTGAGTAAATTGAGTGAGCCATAAATCTGCTTGATATAATACAGTAGATGTAAACTAAATAAATATGTTGAATGGGAGCCAGCCTTTTTGATTGAAAGATTAATTACATTTATCTTCCTAAAGAAGAGTTGACAATTTACTATTACTCAAATGTAATTCATCCTTCAATATAACTGGAGGAGCTTCCCATATCCTGCAATGTATAATTGTGTCGGAAAATCTTTACCGTCATTCATCTTAAAGCTTCATTTCATTATATTGCAGACTCTGTGCCTGACGGGAGGGTTACTGCAGTGCCTTGTAGATGGATTTTTTTACCCTTTGTGTCTTGTAATATAAAAAATGGTTACATTAAGGATTATATCATGTCCTGGAGCTGTTATAATTACAGTATTGACTCTGTGAAAGAGCTCAGTAATGAGACTTCTGCGTTCATAAATGTTGCACATCAGTCTGTTTGCTGATAAAATACATTCAGCGTTATAGGCAGCACATAAGGCATGCATATTTTGTATAGAAAATACATTTATTACAATTTTGCTTTTAAAATGTGTAAAAAAAACTAAGTAGGAGGAGCTTCTTGCTCCACCCATAAGATTTAGTGGGCTAGACCTTTTGTCTGCTGATGTCATTAATCAGACTAGTACTAGAAATCAAACAAATCAGCTTACCAACCATCCTAGAAGATGTACTCCTATAGGACACTTTCTCAGATGGATCACGACTCTTGGAAGGGAATCTTTTGAGCGCAGTTTTTTATCCGATAACTCGGCAGACATGTCCTGTCGATTTATTTTTATAAAAAAAAAAAAAAGTTCAATAGAGATGGGGGAGCTAGAAACTTGTCCTAGAAATACATCACTACTACACGTTTCATTTGCAGTCACAATCCAACTTTCCAAGTCTATGTTTCCAAGCATTTTTTCATAAATCCCTACACTAAATAGACTTTCCTAATTTTCATATTTCAAGCTATAACAATTAGTAATTTCTGTTTGGAGAAACTGGAGAAAAAATATAGATTAAAAAAAACTTTTTGGAACACCTTATACAGTTTATAATGTGATGCTCTTTTCTTATGACTGTGCAAGTTGGATTTTTCTTTCACTGGGTGAGCACATTTCAGATACTTGACAAATGGTATATAGATGTAACCAATACCAGAAATGCTTCATAAATAATTTATACTTTCTGAGATGTTAAAGAAATGTATCCGAGCTTTGCAGTTCTAATTACTGTACCTTTGCCATGGGATGAGAGTTGCTCCTTATTTATGTCTGTTCTTGTTTAAAACAAGAATAGTCTGTTATTTTGCATTTCATTGTTTTGAGGTGCAGTACCAAACACCCAGGGCCATATTTACATCTGAGGTGCCCTAGGCAAAGCAGAAAGAGAATTCTCACGTCCCCTCTTACATTGAACACTATGTAAATTGCAATTTTTTCTGGCCCTGTTTTAAGAGTTTTTCAACCCAAAAACATAGGGCCTCATTCAATTAGGAGGCCGCAAGTGCCGGGATCTAGGACGTATGTCTGCGGGCCTGCGGGCCTGCAATCTTGGGTTACGGTGCTATTCAATTGAACAAGCCCGCAAGTTACGGGCAGAAACCTGAAACTGTAAACCATGCACTCGTACGTAGCATTTCAGAGCGGGAACATGATCAATTAAGCAAGACGTAACTCCCGATTTAGAAACAGCCAATAGAAAATGAGACCGTTATCACTACGACAGTTTTAGATGGAGGTTACTTGTCAATCAATAAGTTTCTGGGGTCCGATGTGCGATCAGACTCGCAAACCCGCATAATACTAAATAATTTAAATGTAATGCCTATACTGTTCTAGTCCATGTGGGTGGCCCTATATGTGTTAACTCATTGATTCCCGAGATCGATCGTATCGCCGGAATGAAACCTAAAAAAAAAAAATTTTTGATTGCTGATTTGCGAGCTTCAGACTGTTGTGCAATTAATTCTAATGTCTTTCATCGCTTTCCCTGTTATTTGCAGTGCAGTATTGATTATTTTTTTATTTTTTTTACAGTGCTACGGATCTTTAACCCTTTTTGCAGGTCCTCTGTAGTACTCTTAGGATAATCTTCTACATTTGCCATTTTACGGGTGTGAAAACATTTGTGGGCTCGGGGAATCTGAGCAATTGAATAGCGATTTGAGATTTTTAGCGATCAGTACTCTTGTGGCTGTGAAAGATCAAAGGCTTGGATGGGCTGTAACTTGCGATGTTAACCATCTGAGACCGGAGTCCTTAACCCCGTCGGAGCCCGTAAAAAGAAACCAATTGAATAGCAAAATAACTTATGGGTTCCCTTACGGATGCCCCGCGTCTTCGGAGGGCTCAATTGAATGATGCCCATAGTGCCCCTAGGGGCAGGCACCCAAGGCACCTGCCTAATAATCTGTCTAATGGCAAATCCAGCCTTGTATACAGGAAACCAAGAAGCTATTGAATGAAAGATTAGAATAATGAGGGGCAGTGTTACCATTCTACATATCAAATCAAAAATTCACAACTGATTACTAGCTGCTCTAGTGCTTCAATAAAGAGATACTTTCCTGTAATCTACAGTGAGACGAATATATTTGCATTTAGTTAGACAAAATACATTGTAATTTTCGTACTTACATTTTACTTGTAAAATTGTTTTTATTTTTTTTATTTTCAGAGCTTTCACTCCACCTAGAATATTCCCTTCTGTCAGTGTATAAGATGGTATCAATGGCACTGGGATGTTATTTAAAAATAAAAGGAATTGACTTTTAGATCGAAATGGGAAGTATCTGTAGGGCAAGAAAGAAAGAGGGAAGTTATGGAAATAGAAATGTGTGTGGCCGACGATAAAATATTCATGGATTAGCTTCTTATAATGGTAGAAAAATAGACTTGAACACATTTATGAACCAAATGTTTATCTCGTCTTCTCATTCTATCTAATTTGAATGTTTTGCTTAGGTAATCTTGATGGTGGCCTTATGCTTATCCCAGGCATGGTGGAATTCCTTTTCTGTATTCCGCCCTAAAACTACCACGCTTGGAAGCTATTCCACTTGACTGCTACTCTTTGTGTAAAACATATTACCCCTAAAACCACTTCAATGTATCATGTAAAGTATATTTTGTTATATATTTTGCCTATTGCACCATTTTAGTCACCCTTCTTTGAATTGTTTAGTTTATTAATATCCTGGAAGTGTTTTTAGACCAGGTCTAACTAGAACAGCTTCACCTAACTGAGGCCCATAGAGGCCGAAACCTACATCTGGGGACACATGTTTAAATGGCTTTCAGAACCATCTGATCAAATAAGAATGTTTTATAGTATGCTCCAACAAAAAAAGTGTTGACAATGGAATCCTACCAATGTGTTGGTACTCTTTGTGCCTGAAAATGTAGCAGTTTCCAGAGAGACAGTCATCCCCCCCTGTTTGCCTTATAGTGTGTGGATATCAGCAGCAGCTGAACCTATATGTTGAGACTACATTTAATATTAAATATTGTATTTTTAAATAATTGAATATGAATTTTATTAATGATCAATGCCTAATAAAAACATCTAACTTGTGTTATTCGAACATTGTTGCATTTAATGCCAAGAGTATTTAATTCCATTTTCTTGTTCTCAGTTGCAATATTTACAATTTTATTTTACCAACACAATTCCTAATTGGATATTTCCCCCCATTTCTGTAATATGACCATTCCATGGGTTTCAATTTTTTATGAGCTTGAAACTGGAGATAAAATATAGATCTCAGTGCAGCTGTCAAGAAATGAGAACACACTGTAATGTCTGGTATTCTGTTGCAGCAAGCTTGATCATAAAAACAATACCAAGACATCTTGTGGAATGAATGGAAATGAGAGGAGTTATTGCCGTCTCAGGTTGTTATTGTATTGAGATGTGGCTCACAGTAACAGATTCCTGAGCAATTCTAAATGTGTTAACCATAAAGCTATACAGAACTACATAAATCCATTCCCCAGTGAATATCGAGAACACACCTTCTACATTCAGATGGCTAGACATGGGAATAGATGCTGGAACGTGGTTGTCAAACTACAGTCTTCAAGGGTGGGAAGAAGTCCATATAAATTAGAAAACATAATGCAAATCGGTGTATGTTTGCTTCAATTCTTCTCTACAACTGTATTATTAGACGAAGTCCAAAACTTCTAAAAAACATTTTTCCAGTGTATATAAAAGCACTTTTATGTATATGTTTAGTCTTTTACTTCCACATTAAAAGAAAATTGGAATATACAAAATGTATTAAATACCACATGGATTGCCAATGATGTTACATGTTCTATTCTGGAAATGCTCTTTTTCTCTGAAGTTTGATTTTGACTCCTTAAAGGACCACTGCAGTTAAGGAAAAAAAAACTAAATTTCTTGTGAAATAAGTAACAAACTAACTATATTAGCAGCTGTGTATGCCAGGAGCATATAAACAAGTTGATACTCTTCTTGTGTGTATGGGCTAAAATGCCTTCTATCAATCCTATTCAGTGCATGATGGGGTGGATATAGAGCAGGGGAATCTGGGTACTCCTTTTTGTGGTGCGACTACTTGCTTATGTGCGTGGAAGGGTAAGTGTCAAATGCTGAAAGTTGATGCCACAAGTCCCCTCCCTTCCCTCTCCTTCCACTGCTGAATACAAAAACAGATTGTCCTGATAAGGTGATCTGGCTCCAGTCTTAAAAGCAGGGTCTAGAGTGGTGATTCTCAAACCAAAATCATGGCCTGTTTGGTGGGTTTTGAGAGGTTTAACACTGTTTGAATACAGAGGAGGCAATACCCATGAATAAAAAAAAATGTACCCATGTTCAGGTACCCATGAATCAAAAAAAAAATGTTTTTGCTTGCGAATGTAATGCGCATTTGTCATTTGTACAAGAACTCTCTTCTAGCTTGTCTTTTTCTGTTTTTTTCAGCAGAAAGAATAATTTTGCATCATATGACATCCTTTTCTGTTTATCAGCCATTTTGGGGTAATTTTTTGTATACCATAGTACCACAAAAAGTTGCAGTAAACAATAGAGCTGAATTACAACATATTATAAACATTTACCTAGCAGCAGCAACAACAATATTCTTTATTGCACTGTACTTTCCTTTCTTTTTCTTTTATTATTTTTCTTTATGCTTTTGAGTGCCAGTGTGCTAGGGCTTTGAGTGCCCGGCTCTGCGTGGGGCTCTCTGTGCATCAATGTTATCGATGGCGCACTAGATTCAATGTTAACCCCGAAAACATTTAATGTAGTGCGCAATCGCAATCCGACTTTGGGACCTGAATTTTAACAAAAAAGGTGCGCATTAGATTTGTGTAAATACTGTGGCCCTCATTCTATTATCGGCCGTAGGAGATGCGGGGCCGCAAGGACCGGCCGTAGGTTATTTGCCTATGCTATTCCCTTCCGGCCGGGGACTCCGGCAGGCTTGCGGCCGGCGCCTTGTTATCCCTTGCGGCCGCACGCTTGAGAGGGGGTTGCAAGCTTGAGAGGGGGTTGCTATTAATCCTCATGTCCCCCATTATGATCCCTAGCATTTACAGAGCTTTACAGTGCCGTCTTGAATTTATATTTGCTTTTAAAGATTTCTGACCTTACGGCCAGTTGCAAGATATGCGGCCGGCCGTAAGGGGATATCCTTGCGGCGCCGTCTATTTGAATTGCAAGGTAACGGGAGCCCCGCAAGGAATCGCAGCTTTGCGGCCGATTTACGGCCGATAATAGAATGAGGGCCTGTATGTGTATATGTGTGTGTATATTGTCCGCTAATAATATAATTTCAAGTATAATACAATTAAAGTTTCTTATTAACATTGAATTTGCTTTGCATTTATTTGTGCGGGCCGTGAGCATAAGACCCTATTAGCAGGATTTTATGCAGATCTTGGTGTAGATTTGCAAGCTGCTTTTTCAGTTACTTTTTGTGGTTATTAAGAAGTTCTAGACCTTTTTACATTTTTCAAAATACTTTTTTAATGTAAAATTTCCTTTGAAGCAAACTGAAAAAAATTAAATACATTTTCATTATCCTTATATAACAAAAACAACCTTTTATTCTAAACTTGCCCTTGCTCTGCTCGGGATTTTGGTGTCCTCACTTCCTGCTGGTGATCTTAAGCCTACCCTTTAAACAAACCTTTCTATGGAGCTCTATTAGAGCGGTAATTGCTGTTCGGAGCTGTACTGCTGGGTAAAGTGCATATTTAATCCATGTGAGCCATTATTAAATCATTGCTACAGAGAAGGAGGCTGACTAAAAAGGAATTTGAGTACCTGTACTCTTGTATCGCTGCACATGGTCATTCACTAAATGTAAATGTGTAGGTTATATTTTGTGGAAGATGAGAAATTAGGATTTAAGAAAAATCCTGTGCACACGGTTGGAAACTGTGAAACATATGCCAAGTCATATACTGGTAACCCGTACATCTTATAATATAGCTGGCATATTGTGTGTGCAGTGTCTAGACCCCTATCACACACTTATGCATATCTGTAGTCTGTGGGGGAGTGGGGCCACAACTTTATTTTGTGGGCAAGCACCCCCAACAACAAGCCTACTGGACCTACCCCACTGCCTGTTAACTAACCTATAGATATAACGTGCTGATCCCATGGAGGGAGGGATATATGATAAGTTTACCCAGATCCCAATGACAGCGAGAGAACAACCCAACTTGGAATCTTTTATATAATGTCTCACCTCAAACAAATCCCTTCCTGTTTTAATTAACCAATACATTTTAAATATCTTGTCTCCTATTCCTAGCCCAGTCAAACCCCCACTCCCCTTAACTCCATACAGCATGGGCTTACTTGATTTAGTGTCATTATGCATTCACACGCAAAGCCTCAACATTTCCTCAGACTTGGAGTGTGTAAAAAGAACCTGTATTCATTTGAAAGCCGTGAAAAATACTGCTAGTTAACAAAATACACCACTTGGCTATTTTAATCCAAGTAGATCATTAAAAACAAATAACCTGTCAAAGCACCCAAACACATGAGCTACCAAACACGTGCCAAAATAATTTAGCATTTACTTGCTAACATGCAAGCCCCTTCCTATGAACGAACCCCCTCTCCCAAAAGCAAATAAAATGTTTGTTATAGGGTGTAGATTAATTCATCTCATGCAGTTTGATTTTTATATAGATTTGTCTCATGTCTGGAATAGTACCGAAATTAATCACATTTTGTTATTCAAATTTAATGAACCTATGACTAATCTTGCACATTATGTTCAGTTTTTTTTGGAATTACTTAGAACTATACAGCCATACAATCACAGTTAAATGGCAGAGAAAATGTTTTAATCTTGTGCTGTTTTGTTTTTCTAGTGAATGGATTTTCTTTCCCCACCATGGCATATTTGGTGCCTGGTCAGAGTCCTCTCGCCAGCCTCATTTGTCAGAACCAACCTACTTTATAAGGGTGAAACTGCAGTCTGTGAGTGGGTTTCTGGTACTGTACTTTAAGTAATCCATGTTCTTTAGCATGCCTGAGAGGCAGAGGGTGTTGTATTTTTAACCTCCTTTTCATGTACCTACCCAGAATCCTTAGCTAGCTCTCAGAGATTTGCTCTTATTTGTATAACTTGGAATAAAAAAAGCGCTAATCCATACTTATTAAAGATACATTTAAGCGGTATACTTGAAAAAGCAAAGGAAAAATGTATATTAATGAACCAGGCTCACAATGTTTTTATCAGTATTATTAGTTCATCATGGTATCACAAGTGCCGTGTACTATTAAAACATATGTCTGATATATAAAAGGGAGAAGTATATTCCCACCTCTGTCAATGTTTATACCGGCACCCGGTATATGCTAATGACGTGGCGCGCATGTGACATCACATGCGCGCCGGGTCAGGAAGGAGCGGAGGCCGGAGCAGAAGCAGGTAAGTGAGGGGAAAGGGAGAGGGGGAGGTATTTAGGGGGGTTTAGAATGAGGAGGGGGGTTTAGAATGAGGACGGGGGGTTGGGGAGGGAAAGTGACACGGGGGGGTTAGAGAGACACGGGGGGGTTAGAGAGACACGGGGGGGGGGTAGAGAGACACAGGGGGGAGAGTGACTCAAGTATAAGCCAAGGGGGGCCTTTTTAGCCTTAAAAAAATGGGCTGAAAAACTCGGCTTATACTCGAGTATATACGGTATATATCCGGTTGTGAATTACAACCTGGGTGTTTATGTTACTGGGTGTTTTATGTTACTAG
>CM050166.1:74680248-74795248 GCA_027410445.1 Discoglossus pictus
TAATTTGTGTATAACAACCGACATGTTTGGCGTGTCACATGTAAGAGACATTTTATTTTGTGCATGCTAATATTGGGTTTGCAGAGGAAGCTGTATGTGAAAACAAATGAGCAATGCCAGATTGTATTTCTCAACCAAACCCCCCACAGTATGACTTTATACTTTAATGGAGACACATTGAGGGTGATATCTAAACCTATTTTCCCATTACAACCCTCCATTGTTGTTTTTGTTTCGGGTGTTTGAACCTGTCAGGTACACTTGCACTATCATATGAAAGTGGATGGTGAGGTGCTGAATGATTATTATTATTTTTTTTTAAACAAAAAGTGTCATATTTATAGTATACTTTGATAAAGAAAATAAAATATTTGTTTAAAAACTTTGAATCTGAGAGCATAATTAAGCAGAACAGAAAGTGAATCCATGGGACATAATTGCTAGTTGTGTGTGATATGGGCATTTACATATCTGGAGAAATATGGTTGCATTTTCAGAAGCAAGGAATCTGCATCTGGGCCAGTCAGGGGGAAGGATGTGGCATCAATTTCAATCATATCCAATAATCTTAACTCTTCAGCTCTTAGGAAGTGATGTAACGGGCATAAAATGTATCCCTTTATTCATAAACCTAGTCATCAAAAATTCATATTTTCCCCCCAAAAAAATTATGTCCATAGCTTACACAACTTTTTGGAGAGCATACTTGACAAAAAAGTATCTTATCGCAAGGACAGTAGGACTTTGTGCACGAACAGTTGAAACACGCAGGACTTAGCTGCAATTACTTTGCGGCGGCCGCAAAATTACGGCCCGTAGGACTTAGGACACAAAGCACGTAGATGGACTGCGGGGCTCGCAAAAATAAGACTTTAACGGCCAAACCACCGACATGAAAATACCTTCAAAAACACACAAATATGACTCAAATTAACTTACACACAGCACACGGGAGAGCCAGGGAGGCTGTGAGTGAGGTTGCAAGTTCATTTGAGGCATATTTTGCCTTTTTTCACAATCGAAAATTGATGAAGGGAGGAAAAAATGGCTGCCGAAAAAACATAAACACGAAAACGAGGCCAAAGGATGTAAAAAGAGACCGAACGATGTAAATATGATCACTAAGACTTCATGCAAACCAGTAACACTTAATACAAGGCAATAACATTTAACTCAGGCCAATAAAACTTAACCCAAGGTAGTACAGGGGGGAAGAGACTCGCAATGAGCGCCAAAGGAACTCAAAGGGCCCATATCCTCGCATTTTGTGGCAGACAGCATTGCCAGGCTTACAATTTTACTCCCATCATTTTTGATGGCAATTTCCTAGTAAGTTGAAAATTGTTAGAAATTTAAAAGGTTGATTTTTTTTTTTTTTTTTTTTTTTTACGGTTCAATTTTTGCTTCCTTGGACAGCGAACGTTTGTTTTTGTTGCGAACTGAATTAGTTACTGGGTTGAATAGTGGATAACATCCTTATCCAGTTTTATTGAAAGACAATCTCTTTGAACAGCCTTTTGCTAATTGAAATAAAGAGCAACTTGCTATAGGTTAAGCATCCCCTCAGGCTCCAGGCCACAAAGCAATGCAAGATGAAGAGTCTGTTTTTATGCTCATGGCTTAACTCTGCTATTGTGACAAGACATGAAATATTTTATGGTGGAAAGAATCGTGATTGGAAAACATCCACTGTATATCCAGGAAGGAAAGAAGCTGACCGGAGACATGTTTTTCTCTTAGAGTTTCTGACTAAATAGTATTTCCACTACTGCTAAGGATTCTATGTAGTGACATGTAAATGAGGCTCAAAACATATTACGTTTTTGCCGTGGGCCCACTTAACATAGCAGTCTGTTTAGGATTATGGGCCCTGCTTTCATGCAGGTTTTAAAACCTAGCCTTGGATTGGGGTTCAGTGCCTAACCACTGCAGTTTTGTTCTTACATGGGGCTTGTCAGTTTCTGGCACTGTTCCCTAATCCATGTCTATGTTCCTAAAGGGATATGTAAGTATGCTGTATTATTAATACATCTGATAGATAATTAGTAGTGTATGCAAACATTTTTTGCAGGGACAGTTGAACATTAGGGGTTAACACCCTCCAAACCCATGCTAAATTTACATCAAATTTAAAATAATTTGTTTTGGCTAATCCGGTTAGCGGAAACTTTTGAATTAACTCTGGGTTCCTGTTTGTGGTGCAAAGCTCCCTGGGTTATGTAGTTTATCACTCATATGTGCTATGTATTGCTGCTGACATAGAGACAGGAAGCTGCAAGGAGATTGGCTAAGCAAGCAACAGCAGATACATAGTTGGTTAATATTGCTCCCCTGATGCTGCATGCTGATCAGATGCCTGTGTAGACACCCCCTAGAGGTGTCAACATAATCATTATAGGGATTTTTAGATATTAATAAAAATAGAATGTTTTATGAGATGTGCTGCATATAAATAGGCTACTTTTTTCCCTATAGAGTGCAGAAATATATTAATCCATAAAACGTTCATATCCCTTTAAGCCTGCCTGAGAGCAGGGCCTTTAGTTTTCAAGGGATTTCCATATTAAGTGGACCAGAGCCTCATTTGCATGCCACTTCCCAGAATCATTAGCTGCAGTGCAAATACTATTTATTGAGTTCTGTGAGAAAGCAGGTTCCCTGTCCTACTTGAGACATATATGTCTACGCGGAATGATTGTATCTGCTACTTTAGTTAGTTTGTTACATACTTCACAAATCTATGATGCTGTTTCTTAATCACAGTGCTCTTTTTTTTTTATTAATTAAACAATTATGTCCCAGGTGTTTTGGAATCCATGGGCACATTCTCATACTGATTACATGCCGTTTTTTTTTTGTTTTTTTTACAAAAAAAGATTTAGAGCTGTTCTTGGCATTCAGACAGAAGTGCAGAGGACACCTCCTACATGTCCTTGGCATTTAAAAGGCTGAATGATATAACATGTAAAATAAGCAATCTGTTACAAGTATAGGAACCTGATAAAATAGCATCTTGCTCTCTTGCATGCTCAAACTAGTAACAATATTCATTCTTACGTGATCTGAAGTAATGTTTTTTCAGGGTAACTAATTATGGGCTTTTTAACATTCTTGAAATTACAAATATGTCTTTACAGTCTTGGAAATGTAAAATATGTTTTTTAACGGAGGAAGATAAACTTCGCAGCTGTATGTTCAGATAATATTCCTGACATTTTGTAGTATATAGTTGGGGAAAAGTTTTTCGTCATTGGCAAGAAGGTAGATTTATCGTATTTGTGTGTATTCTTTATGGTGGTTTGGTTTTACATAGTTACATAGTAATTGAGGTTGAAAAAAGTCTATAAATGATAATGGGCTATGATAATTGCATCTGTTAATCTGCCACACTTACATACCATACATTGGGCCATGTATATTGATGCACATTTATAGTAATTCTGGTGTGATGCAGGTCTGTCTTTTATGTTTTGCACACAATTTCAGCGTGTCAGAGGATGTATACTATATATTGAGGCAAAGGTGGCAGAGGTATTTGTTAAATTGGCAGAATTTTAGGAAATATTTAAAGGGATATATAAGTGAGATGGTTTTAAATGTTTTCTAATAAACAGCTACTGATTAGTAGAAAAATATGTATTATATTGAGAAGTTGAATATACTTACATATTTATATGCTAGATACTGTTATCTGAATGTGCACGCCCCTAGGAAGCTTACATAGAGTGTACCCTGCAGGGTACAGTGTGTGACCTCTAAAGAAAATGATGGTTGCTGGGGTCACAGCTGAAATTGCCCATAAGGAGACAGGCAGAGAGCGAATAAAACAGACCGCAACTGTGATACAAATTTTTCAGTCTTTACTTCCTCCTGATTGGACAAAACAATTTTCAAATGGTATACCAATTTAACTTGGGTTTGGAGAGTGTTTAAATGCCTATTTTGGTATTTTTTCATGCAAAACAAGTTTTCATACAATACAAATTATCATCTATCAGATGCGTTCATAATCCAGCTCACTTGCATATATCCTGCAATATTTTGCACTATTTTGGGACTTACATGGTAATTGAGGTTGAAAAAAGACTTTTAGCCCATCAAGTTCAACCTTTTTAAGATCTCCTCTGATCTGCAATATGCGGCTTAGTTGTTAATTGATCCAGAGGAAGGCAAACCGAAAAAAAAACAAGTTAAACTTTTCCAATTGTCTCAAAAGGGAAAAAAATTAATTCCTTCCTGACCCCAGATACTGGCGATCGGATTTCTTCCTGGATCAATACTCCCTCACTAATTATCCAGGATATCCTTGCATACCCTTTTTATTTAAATATATATCCAATCCCTTTTTAAAGTTATCTCTTGGTCCGCTGTCACCACCTCCTTTGTTAGAGAATTCCAAAGATTAACTACCCTTACTGTGAAGAACCCTTTTCTTTCTTTAAGGTGGAATATTTTTAGTTCTAACCTCAAAGGCTGTCACCACCTCCTTTGGTAGAGAATTCCAAAGATTAACTACCCTTACTGTGAAGAACCCTTTTCTTTCTTTAAGGTGGAATATTTTTAGTTCTAACCTCATAGGATGTCCTCGTGTCAATTGAAAACCTCTTGGCACAAAAAGCTCACTTGACAAATATTCATACTGACCCTGGATGTATTTATATAGGGTAATCATAACCCCTCTTAGATGCCTTTTTTTCTAGAGAACATATGTTTCATTTGGTTAGTCTTTATTCATAACTTAGCCCCTCTATCCCCCTTATTAGTTTTGTTGTCCTTCTCTGCACTTTTTACAGTCCTAAAATGTCCTTTTTATGAAGTTGTGCCCAAAACTGTACTCCATATTCCAAATTAGGGCATACTAGTGATTTATATTGGATTCCCCCATGCTTCTATACCCTTCTTAATACATTCTAATAGTTTATTTGCCTTTGCATCTGCTGCTTGGCATTGAGAATTATGTAGGTGGTTGTCCACAAGCACTCCCAAATCCCTTTCAATATCTGATACCCCAAGATTTGTTTTATTAAAATTATAAATTGCATGGTTATTTTTCCTTCCCAGATGAATAACCTTACATTTATTCATATTAAATCTGATCTGCCATTTAATTGCCCATTTCTCTAATTTATGCAAATCCCTTTGGAGGGAAAGTACATCATTTTCTGATTGCATTACCTTACACAACTTCGTGTCATCGGCAAAAATTGAGACACTACTTTCCAGTCCTACTTCTAAGTCGTTAATAAATATGTTAAAAAGGAGAGGACCTAATACTGAGCCCTGAGGAACCTCACTTACCACATTAGTTCAATCTGAGTATGTTCCATTTACAACAACCCTTTGCTTTCTGTCTTTTAACTAGCTCTCAATCCTTGAGCAGATATTTACTGCAATTCCTGTATCCCTTAATTTGCACAATAGTCTCCCATGTGGCACTGTAGCAAAAGCCTTTTAAAAATCCAAAAAGACTACATCCACTGAGTTGTCTTGTTCCAAGTTCCTACTAACCTCCTCATAGAAACAAATTAGATTTTTGACATGACCTATCCTTCATAAATCCATGTTGACTCCTACTTCTAATCCTGTTCAAATAGACATATTTGTGTATATTATCCCTTATTATCCCTTCTAAAAGCCTTCCCACTACATAAGTGAGGCTTACAGGTCTATAATTCCCCGGATTTATTTGCTCTTGCTACTTTTCGTTTAATATTCTAGTGTTAGCATGCTATGGTCCTTTATTTCCCTTATAGGGGTGACTTCTTATTAGGCTAAAAGTAGACATTATTTTTAGCTGTATATATGGGGTTTTTGATTTTATCGTTGTCAACGGTAGGATTGTTGATTTTTGGTCTTCCCTACTGAGTTCCAGTATTTCTTTATTTTAGGGAATAGCCAACTTGTGGGGCATACCATAGCCTTACAGATAGAAGGTCTCCACAAAGAGACATAGGACTCTTGCTGACGTTTTTCCCTTTTTTCCCCTTTGCTGTTATTTTGAATATATATTCAATTTGCATTTGTGACATTTGGACAGTTATTATAATAAACTTATATAAGGGATATTCTGCTTTCTGAATATATATTCAGTTTGGGTTATCGTTGTTTTGTGCATAGACCTTTTTCAGAGATCATTATTGAATTCTTTATCAACACAATCTTTTGGATCCTTCAGTTTTCGAAGTGCGGCACAATTTGGGGTTTTATAATTGTGTAAGTATCCTTGAACACGTGATCCTTTTTACTATTGTCTGCAAATATATAACTTACGTTCTTTTTAATAATCTAACCTATACACTCTAGGGAAGAGAGGGAGGGATACAAACTATAACCAAACATCTATATAAAAAGACACAAAAGGACATGCAGGTCAGGCTCACTAGAGCTTAGTATCAATAAAGAAAAAGCTATTGCCAAGATCAAAATAATTTCTATTTTATTATACAAAGGTACATCTTATAGGTTTAGATACAAAAGAAACTGAGTTCTGTATATGGAAAATTAGCCCTGAATAGAGTAGAATAAATATATGATTTGTTTGTAGATTATGAACAGTTTTTTTTTTATTTGTATCCAATAATAGCCAGGTTTGGATGAGAGAAAACAATGAACGGTGCCCTTTTATATGATTATTATTAATAGTATTGGCATTGCTGAAACGGGGGACTGGTCTCCATGGTAACCAGGATAGAGTAATGTGTTCGTATTGTGCCCATCAAGCTTACATCTGTAGTTCAGCATTATAACCTGCCTATGTTCTCTTGACTTATTGTTTTCAATACCCTCAAGGCTTCACAGGCTCTATCCTATATCCTCGATGTCTTATTAATGGTGTGCCAGATACATAAGATTCAGTGGTGCGCTAGGCCTCTTGGCACACAGCCATTTCCTTTTTACTTAGTGGTTCTCTTGGCACTCTTCCATTTCCCCTCCCCATTCTACTTAGTGGCTTGCTAGCCCCTTGGCACTCTTCCACATCCATTCCCACATGCTGTTTAGTGAAGGTGACAAGTCTTTTGTTCAAGGATTTCATTCAAATATTATTTTATTCCCTACACTTTCTTAAAGGCATATCTAAGTTTCCTGGATTATGAATGTACCCGATAGAGGAGGATCAGTAGTGTACGCAAACATTTCTTTGCATGAAAAAAAATACCAAAATAAACATTAACAAACTCACCCTGATTTGACACTCCTGAAAATCCCTGCTAAAATTAGCATACAAAATTCATACTTTTAATGCAATGTAACAATACGTGAGGGCAATTTGTGTAGCAAGGAATCCAAAGATGTATAGTCCCACTGTAGAAGGAAGTCGGAGGGACAGACGCTGATCTGCATTGAGCTGCTGCTGGCTTAAAGGTTAGTAAAGAGTTAAAATCCATATTTGAATGCAGTGTTTCTATTGGTAGGTATCGGGTGACCTATGTAAGCAGCTCTGGGGTGTGGAAAACAAGTTTTATTTTTTAATCAAATAAATCTGTATGTGTATACAATGACTCCATGTAATGTGTGTGTCTGATATAGGCAGCGTGTGTTAGATTAGAAAAAGGGAAAAACAGGGAAACCTAGATATACCTTTAACTTAAATCAAAGCTTCTGGCAACTCTGTATATTTATTATTGAAATATTTGTTTGATAATTTGCCACATTTGCTTTCTTTCTTTCTTTTTTTTTTTTTAAATAAAAGTCTCTGAGCACAAAAACATATTCCGAAGTTTATATGCTCTCTTGGGATTGCCATTTGCCCGCCAATGAGATCTTCAGATTAAATTATGCTCTCTGCATTTCTGTTCGTTTCAATGAAGTTGTATTTCATATTTGCCATGCAAAAAAACAACTTTTTTATGCTTAAACATGCTCTACTAAATGCTTGAAAAAATAAGCAGCGTTGTGCCATGCCCCTTTAATAGCCAGCTTGAATTGAGAAGAATAACTTTATGTATTAGAGGGGAAAGGAGCATATAAAGACTTTCACAAAAAATGTCATCCCCCGAGTGAGGGATGTCCGCATCAAATCACCCACTGAATATTATCAGCCAACAAAATTGGTCAATAAAATTGCTTTCCTCCAACTGCACGCTGAAAGGCAAGAATATTTTATTTATTGTGCTAGTCTTTTGTGAAAGTGTGATCCGATTCCCTTCTTGTAGTGATCAGATCCCGGAATTTGACCCCAAACTAAACGTATTATCATTTGTCCATGCTATAGGCATAAAAGTGCAAATATTACATTAATATATACGAGATAGCATAGAGATAGAACAATTAATTGCCTGTGATACTCTGATTGGAAGGTTGTCTGTTCAAATCTCACTTTTTTTTGTTTTTCTTTTAAATAATTTAGCTCCAATGTACTTTTGATAATTTTCTTACACTTTGCTCTTTTTTTGGTACAGAATATCATGGCTTATTGTATGCTTTGGTACCTATAGGGAACCAACTAAAGCTTTCTTCTCTACAAATTAGAGTAATAAAATCTTTGAGATATGTGCAAATAGTCATAATTGTTGGCAAAAATCTAAAATATTATCAACTATAATAATTCTGGTAAGTGTGTAACGCTCCATGGGAGCGTACGCACTTACCACTACTTCCTAAGTCCGTACAGAGCGGTGCGCATGCTTTACACTTAAATAACATTTATTTTATATAAATAGAGCCCCATGTGTTAATTGGCATTTTGGCAAATATTTATTTAAATATTACTGTAAGAAAATAGTATTTTAATGACATTAAATAGATAAAGTAATTATTACCTGTATATGATACAATATTTACAATCGCCACTGTGTCCTATTCATCCCTTACAGTGTATTAAATATTGATTACTTTTTTAGTGGACCAAGGTTTTAGGAGACTGCAGTGATGATTTTCTTTAGACGCATTGTTCAAAGGTCCATAGACAACTAAAAAGGATAAAAGCTGTGTAGATATGATAAGCCTTAATTTAAATATGTCCATAAAATTATGAACATCATAAAGGTATGTCAATTCCTTTTAAATAATCGCATAAAAATGTCTGTCCTTGGACTGTGTCTGTTTATTCCTACAGTATGTATGTGCTCCCCTTCTGGATTGCTACCTTGTCGTGGTGAAGGGGCGTGTGTATGTCAATGAAGCTGTGAGCTAAACCATGTACAGTCACCCAAGATGGGCAGCTCATAGAAGAGAGGTCAAACAAATCATGGTCCACTACACCCGGCAAACCACTCCAGTATCTTTGCCAAGAAAAGCATATGGATAAGCACAACCAGAAACACAGACAGATGTGCCTGGCATGTTGCTTCCATATGGTCACTGAAAGTCTGTCATGACTGAGGGACTGAGCATACACACATGTGAGTGCTGCAGTGTAGCAGCATTTGCAAGCATTATTTTGGTGCAACTATCTAGTTCACGTATGACTTTCTCACACACACACACACACTGTTAGAAACAAATATGGCCACCACATACATTCTTTTAACACTGCCAGAAACAAATATGGTCGCTCTAACCACACTGCAGTAACGCAATTCCCCGGCTGTTTCATAGAAATAGATAATCACGTGAGATTGTATTGTTCAGGACTAAGATATGTTTTATTATTGTTAAAAACATGCATTAATATATGAGAAACCTTGATTATTTGTATCTGTTTTTCCTTAATAATGAGCCCTACTTAATCTTTACTCACTGTTATATATACTTGTATATCTTCTAGAAAGACAGTGAGTGATTTCCGCATGTCAGGTCATTAATAATAAACAATCTGCACTCATTAATGATACCTTATGGAAATGATTTATGAGCCACCTATTTCCATAGCACAATATTCTGTCACTGTCCTTTTCTGCAGCATATCTAGTTCTGTGCGTTTCTGCTCTGTTCGCACAATTTCTGAGATTTTATTGACTCTGCAGTTATTTGGTCTGTTGCAAATTTGATATTTTCCATTATAATGAAAACATTTCCGCGCTTTGAAATAACATAGAATAAGTCAGGAGAAAGGATCCCTCAAGAGAAAAGAAAGATATTCTTAGGATACTCTGCCTTCATTAGCTAATTGATACCGTAGTGTTCTTGAATGTCTTCATCCATCAGATGATCAATATATACCCCGCGTGTGTACTCAATGGTTCCTGGGGAATACTGCCCCAGCTCGGTAATGCTGCTCTTTTTTTTGTTGTTAACCCTCCACTACTACTCTCAGTGATAAACATAGCAGATGTAATTGGCTTATTTATAAAATAGGATGCAAAATATCTAAAGCAATCCTGATCAAGCCTAATATTCGTAAAACGGAAAAAAATATACAATCTTACCTTTTTATCTGTTAACAGAGGCAGCAAATAAAACCGATATGCTCCCTCTGACAGTTTCATAAATAGTAAAAACCCCACTTATTTAAGTGACCTTTACTTTTTATATACACTTATTCTTTACTGGATCCATTTTCTTTACATCTTCTGCATCAGCAGGGTGTATTCTTGAAAATGAATGAACATTTCATTAGGCTTAATTAATGCACTGGCAGTTGTAGGTGCATTTTTCTTGTTATTGCAGATAAAAAGTACATACCTGCAATTTAAGTCTCCTACCATGTCTGGAAGTAGATCACTGGACACCAACATGCTAGCTTCCACAGCAGCATAGTGGAATATAAAAGTAGTAGATTAGAGGCCGTTTCTGTTTTTTTATATATATATATATATATATATATATATATATATATATATAATTTGACCACAGTTACCCTTTAAGGGGCAACAACCATTATACTTTTCCCCTTTCTGTTTTGGATGATGTCCGTTCTTAGTTCATTTATAGAATATATGATTGTATGGAGCATTGTGCACATATTAAGCTGTGATATGTGGCCAATGACAAGACACTCATTTCATTAATTGGACTAAGAAATTCTGTAGTAGTAGTAGTAGTTTACGTTTTGTGATTAATATTGGATTTTTAGATGAATATAGAGGTTCCACTGTAATTTGAATCATAAATATACAGGATTCCTCAATAAAATGATTTGATATGTCACATGCCCAATCGGACAAACTTAAAGCGGGTGATATCCCACTAACTTCCATATAGACCTTTTAAAAGACCACCACCGTTTATTAAAGGGACACTTGTTTGTCAAGCATGTACCAAAATAACAATATTGGCAGACATGCACGCCATGTACATGACATTTCTGGGGGAAATCTTGTTGCATCACTTACTCAGACCTGAATCATGAGGGTCTGCGTTTTAGCTATCAGTGGAGGAGTCGGCAAGACACCCTTTAAGTTAATTGGACAAGATTGCATCTGACCGCACACATGGATTCTTCCAGGGTCCTGCAGCGGCATCAACATTTTTTTTCTTTTTCAAATTAAAAACTACATTATGGCTTTTTTTCTGCTTAATTGTGCTCACAGTTGGACTCTATTTTCAAACAAATATTGTTTTCCATTGTGCAGTGGTCATTTTAAAGAGATCCTAGATAAGATGAATGTTATTACAAACAGGCGCGTCCCCAGCTTCCTTTCGGTTATACAGCAGCCACAGGCAATGTTTTTCTACTTGTTTCTGGACAGCAGGCGAGTGTCAGGGGATTAGCTGAGGGAGAGTGACAGAATGAGATGACAAGCACACCTCGCCAGCCAGCACCCATCATTGTCTTGTCATTGGAGTCTGAGCCAAGTCAAGCGTGCCACAAGGGGGCACACAAAACACTCAGCAAATTGTTACAGTGAAATTACTAGATTACATACTGCTCACTGTGTGACACGCTGATGTGGCTTGTTTCTGTGTTTCCATAGGCAATGCACAAACAATGTTATGTTCACGCCATATTATTTAATGTCCTAAAACAGCTGCCACTAAAAATGACTATCGAAAAATACTCCATGTTCACCTTAAACGGTCTCTGAACTCATGATTAGTTACGTTCTATCATGTAGAGAGAAGGCGCAATAAAAAACATATGTTCTTCTCAAATGGTTTACTTACCTTGGCTGTTATGTGGAGTTAGGATGCACCAACTGATATAATGAGTTTATGGGGAAAAGCTCTCAGGTTCTTGCAGGACCATACATATCAAGTTCAAGTACTTATTTGCTGTCTTCGTTGTGATAATTAATTTCAGCTTTTTTCATATGAGATTAGAAACCAAAGGTAAAAAATCATTTTTTTTGCTGCAGCAGAGTGCGTTACCATTTGTAAGGTGCTTGCACTTGTTGGTCCTTTCAGAACCTACAGAATCAAGGAACTAGGCACCAGTTGTAAAGAACAGTTTGGAAACAATTGTGCTCTTATAAAATAATTAAATATATATCCGTTTAAAAAATAAAATGCATGTCTTATTTTGATTTATTTATAGTGATCTGATGATTTATCACGGGGGTAGTCAATTGGTGATCTTGGGTCTGTATCTGAAACATTTGTTCTGGACCTCCATATCATAATTAAATGCAACATTGTACAATGTCTTCGTTTACTTGTATGCTTTCTCTAAATTCTGTTCTTTGTTTCGATTATATTCTATTACATATATATATGGGTATACATAAAATAATATGGACACAGGACCTTGACTTCATTCATTGTAGTGCAATATTGATACATCCCATGCCATATTTGCATTATGCTCTCTTGAAGAACTTGACTTGATAATGGGAAAGCTCCACTAGATTATCCTTCTGCCTCAAAACCTCACTAAAACCATCTGTTTATAGAAGCGTATCACCTCCTGCCTTAATATGCACAACACATCTGAGTTTTACATGTTTTTGGTGTTTTTATAGAAACCACTACGTATATTTGATTTTAAGTTCAATAATTGGGCACTCCATTCTTTTGCAATGTGTTAAAAATACTTAGATTTGTACCGAACCCCTGTATAGCGCTATGGAATATGTTGGAGTATTACTAATAAGGAAAATAATAATAAAATAATTAGTAATGCCGGAAGGATGCCATATTTGTGTCATCCACACGCTGGCTTAAAGGCTGACTGGGTGTATCTTACTGATTTTACTATATATGGTGGAAGCTGGGAAGGGTGAAAAGGATATGTTGACTGATTGGTGTATTAAGATTTCAGCCTTGGACATCTTTTCCCTCTCTCAGTAGAGGCAGCTTGTAATTATACATGCTAGTCTTGCTTGCCCTGCTCTGTATCTACCTTGTTATGGAAAAGGTAGCATGACTATCATGGCAGTTTCCATGCACTAGCAGAGTCTGCTGAAATGTATTTTTTTACCTAAAAATTATTTTATGATCATGACTTCCAAAGCTGCTTGGATTATATATTGCATACATCACAGACCTGACATTTTTGCTAGCCTACACTATACTTTTAGGGAGACCATATTCTTTTGCATTGTAGGGTTAATTTTAAAATGTTTATTATATTGCATGTTTATGTCAGAAAATAATCAGATCTACAGTTTCTTGTTTTTCTCAAAATAATAAGCCATTGTTGCCCTATTACCCTGTCCGTGACATCCTCCTTATTGCTGCATCATAGTTTATCCATTAATTTATGGTTAGTTGGTTTTGAAAACTTAGGCCCCTATTCAATTGAGAAATTGTTGTTTACTGGAGCCCATAATGTAGCCCTTAAACTAATTTACTATCCAATTGGCGTCCTTTTAGAGAGCCGCAAACGATCTACGGGTTACAGGCTATAAATCCCAGCGGTTGTCAAAATCGTAATTTACAACCCATCTAAGCCTTTGATCTTTCAAGCCCGCAAAAGTTACAACAGCTAAAATCGCAATTCGCTATTCAATTGCTACAATTCCTCAAGCCTGCAAATGTAGAAGAAAATCATACGGGTACCATATAGAACTTGCAAGGGGGTTAAACACCTGTGTGTAGCACTGTAAATGCAAATAAAAAAATCAAAATTGAACTCTAAAAGACAGGAAAGCGATGATAGACATTAGAATTCATTGCACAACAGCCTCAAGCTTGCAAGTCTTTCATTTCCGTGTTATATCAATCTGGGGATTCAAGGAGTTAATACATATCAGGCCACCCACATGGACTAGAACAGTATCACCATTCATTTTTTATCATTTGAACATTGCCGAATTGCAAGTCTGATCGCTTATGGGACCCCTAAATGCTATTTGATTGATTGACTTTTAACCTCCATGTTTCACTGACGTAATGATAACTGTCTCATTTTCTATTGGCTGTTTCTAATTCGGTAGTTACGGCCTTGCTTAATTGATCATGATCAAGCTCTGAAATGCTACTTCTGATTGCATGGTTTCCAGTTTCGGCTTTCAGCCTGTAACTTGCGGGCTTGTTCAGTTGAATCGCTCTGTAAATGTAGCAAATCTCAAGCCTGTAGACTTATGGCCTATATAACGTAATCTACGGGCTTGCAATTGAATTAGGGCCCTTGGTACTTATTCAGCTCGGTATGTTATGGTGGCTAAAAATCAACAACAATTCTAATTAGCTGTTTCTTTTCTTTACAGGTAAACCCCTTGAAAATCGAAAGCTTAACAGGTAATTTACTTATCCTGGCTCTTACCCCTGTCTCTCTTATATGTGGTTATGATTTTTGGGCACACATCTCTGGTTTCTGACCTGTTGGTATATACAGTAATCTCCTGCAACATTTTATACAAAAATACATGTGATGGAATAAAATTACCATTTATTCATGAAAAGATGACTTGATATGTTGGAGAAAGCACTCGCTCACCATTGTGCTGAAACTAGTGCAAACTATTTAAAGGGAAGTGGGAGTTTACTAGATACACAATATACCTATGTATCTATTTACTTTTGTATACTTTTATTTTATTAAAGGTATATGCAAGTGAGCTGGGTTCTGAATGCATCTGATAGAGGATAATTAGTAGTGTATGAAAACATGTGTTGTATAGAGAAGTTTAGTTTACTTACAAAGTTATTTGCACAAAAGTCAAATCCAGTGGTTCACACCCACAGGACGCTTGCATAAGCCGGGTACACACAGGAAATACAGCAGTGTACCCACAGGAAATACAGCAAGATACAAATTTAGTTCTTTCTGGTACAGAGCACAGGAAGTAACTGTTGCAGTTCTTGTACTGAGCACTACACAACCAGTACAGCAGAGTCTGTGTCTTAATGAGCTGCAGAGGGTAGACCCAAACAAGTACTATTTCTATGATTTTAGGCAGTAGAAATGGAGGTTATAATCCCTTCTTAATAAATGATGTTTAGTCTTTAAGTCGTGTCCCACTCTCCATGAAATTATATACAGCAACATACCAGGCACATATATCGGTATGTCTGGTGCATTGGCAAAGATACTGAGTGTATGCCAGTTCCCTCTCCAGTGGGTTGCCATTTCTCTGACCCCTCTTGGGTGACCCTACATGGTATAGCTCACAGCTTTATTGAAGTACACAAGACCCTTCACCACGACAAGGTAGTGATCCAGAAGTGGTCTTAATACATAAAAGTAAATAAATGTAATAGATGTTATGAAATTCAGATACCTTCCATGTCTCTTTAAGTAACGAAACATGATAATTGGTTACACAATACAAAATGAACAGCGCCTTATATTTTGTAACTTTTATAAGCAATTATTCTTTACAGCAACCGTCCATTTTTGATTTCCCGTTATGCAGATAGGCACTTCCAATGCTTCACTGATGAAAACAAAATGGTAGACTCCACAGCAGCAGATTGCGTGTTAAAAGTAAAAACGTAGGGACTGCATATTTATTTATAGAATCTAAAAACATGTTTCCTATTTTCAAATGCAGTTCTTCTAAGGAATACATTATAAAAGTACGACCTTATATGACATTGTAAAAGTGGTACTTTATGGGTCTCTCAATGGAATCCACTAATTTATCCTAAACAAGACCAGCACTTTTGGAAGTAGACTCTGTGAGCATTGCAGGGGTGGAGAGACGCAGTTTTGTTCAAATGAAACTATTAAAGGGACACTCAGCTCTATTAAATTCCAAGCCCGTAAGTGCAATGTGAGACCCGCAACGGCTGCAGGCTCGAAATTTGGCAGAGTTACAGACGCAAACCCGTAACCCATTTTGTTGAACGTTGGATATGCGGCCGTGAATGTGATCATTTGGTTAAACCCATAGTTACGGGTTTAGATGGAGCCAATGGCAACAGAGATCGTCATAATTACGTCAAATGGAGGTGGGATTTCAAAGTCTTACCGGGCATCAATTCCGAGTTACGATCGGACCCACTTTCCATATAGAATATCATATTTACGGCTTTATCAATATTACATTACATGCAAGTTCCATTATATGTATTAATACATTGATTGCCGGGATCGATATAACACGGAAATTAAAGATAAAATAAAGTATTTTATCTGTCCGATTTGCGAGCTTGAGAATGTTGTGCTATTAATTGTAATACCTAACCTCACTTTCCCTTTTATTATAAGTCCTGTTGTGTGCTGATATTTACATTGCTACGTATTGGAATTTAACCCACTAGCTGGTCCTCTCTAGCACCCGTAGGCTTTTTGGCTCCATTTGCGGATTACGGGCTTGAACGCCAGTGAATTTGTTACAATTTAAGAGCGTGCTTGGAACGTAACGGTTGCAGGCTTTACCGATCAAGGGTTTTGCGGGCGCGCAGGTCGAAATCTCACATCTCGCTCTTCACACGCAGATCCTCAGCAGGTTTCTTTACAGGGCCAATTTAATAGCCATAAGTCATGTGTGCTACGGTTTTCAATGTTAAGGGAATGTAATAAGGTAACCCCAACAAGTTTGTTTCATCTTCAAGAGCATGCGTTTGTATTGATTGTGAAGCTTATTTTTGCTAATGTGCTGCTCCATATGCTAATTGTGGCTCGGAGTGCTTGATAAAGGTAGATGTGGGAATCAAACTGCACGACTTCCTTAGGGGCGCTGTTTTTGCAACCACAGATACGGACTGTAATCCTAATTAGTACATCATAGCTGCTAAATAGTAGCTGCTATTTTGCATTAAAAATACATCAGAAATACTGATTTATCGCTGGAATGATTTACTTTAGAATCAATTGTTTTTTTATAACATATAATTCCTTTTTTGATTTTGGAGTATTCTAGTAACCAGTATGTCCTTAGAAGGTAGTGGTGCTAATAATATATTGAAGCCAGGTTTTGACTTATTGCTACAGTGATGAAGTTGAGTTGTTCGTTAAAATCTGTAATTTTATATTGATAATTTTTGTCAGATATCCCAGGGTTCAATACTGTAGTATTAGACTGTAACCTTTTCATGTAGAAAGCATTGTGTCGATATTTATCCAGTGAGAAAGGTCTGATCTGACTCCAATAATTCGCGCTTAAATGTGATGTCTCCTAAATGATGACATTTTCTATTCAATTTGGTGAAATGCAGGGTTTGGGCAGGTTTGGTATTCCTAATTTTGTAATATTTAAACAATGAAATGCCAAACACCAGTAAAAAGAAAGCACACCAATCTAATTGTACTCTATGCATATTTTCCGTGCTTAGCTTTCTGATTTATAGATTGGGCTATAATTAAAAAAAGAGTCGAAATGAGTAAAATTTCAATGTACGAGATAAACAAAGAAACAGAATATAAGTAACATGGAACACATTTTTAATCTTCTTTAAAATGAACATAACCTACTGTAGTATCATTGGCTAGTATGACTCCTACATCTGAATTACTCAACATCTGGAGAAAGCCCCAGAGCAGGAGTTTAATCGGTTTAAGATTCTCTGGGTTGAAAATAAGGAACATACTGTGACAAATTTACAGGCGCCTTCTTTCATGTGTGATAAAGAAAAAACAATCATGTCCCTTTTTAAAGGGCCACTGTAGTGGCCACACAGTAGGGGTTCATTCCTTTTATATAGGAACAGAGTAGCAATAAAGTTAGTATGTTAAGTAAAACATTTCAATGTAGTTTTTAAAACTTTAATTTGAACTTTGATGGTGTAGGCTCAAGCAGAGCATCTTCTATCCACCTTCTGTTGGACGGGACTGTGATGGGATGTGATAGAATGGGACGGTTTTGTTTTTAAGAAGGCAGTATAAAATGTCTACTAGAAATGTCTAGGTTTTCTTATAGTGACAGCTGTAGGAAAGGAGGCAGATTAGACTTGTCTTGGACAGATCCTATCCCCCCTCTGGACATCTGATAGGGGTTGGAGGGAAATAGTTCAGCAAAACTAAAGTTCAAATGTAAGTTTTAGAAGCAACACTGATTTCCTGTAATTTATTTTATTGGTTTATCAATTGATAGACAAACAAATGAAAACGTGAGCACCGCAATGGTCCCTTCACATTAAGATATCTTGAAGCTTAGAAGAGAAGGTTGATATTCTTTCAACTATCGGCACCCATATGGCAAGGCTGATATTCCTGACGTATTTTGGAACCTGAGACATATGTATAAAGATGCTCAATCAGAGAATGAGCTAACCTTAATAGGTTAGTTCTATGGACGTGATAACCCACTCTGACAGCAACCTCTTTCGATCACTTGTGACCTTCACAGGGAGAAATATCCTGTAGTATATCAGTCTGTTCCCGCTCACTAGAGTGACCCATACCCGAAATACCAGGAAATTCTACCCTGAACAGGAGAAACCGCAAATCCCAGACGTACATTTCGGCCTTCATTGGGCCTTGTCCGTGAGGTGTAGCTGATGATATGTGTGACCGTTACATATATTTAAAGGCATATCTAAGTGAGCTGGATTATGAATGTATCTGAGGAGAATCAGCAGTGTATGCAAACATGTTTTTGCATGAAAAAATCCTGAAATAAACATTTAAACACTTACCCTGAGGTTTGCAAGCTAACTTGTAATTTCTGACTGTTGTAAATCAGCGTTAACACCCTCCAAACCCAGGCTAAATTAGCATAAAATTTAAAATAATTTGTTTTGGCCAATCAGGTTAGCTGAAACTTTTGCATTAACTCTGGGTTCCTGTTTGTGCTGAAAAGCAGCCTGGGAAATGTAATGTATCGGTGGTGAAAGGCATGGGCAGAACAGACTGCAGCAACAGGCACATCCCAAGCAGTGACATCAGGGGTGACATCACTGCTCTGCTATTGGCTGAAGGAGGCACACAGGGTATGTAAGGTTTTAAAAACGGCTCCCCTAATGCTGCATGCTGATTGGGTGGGGATCAGGGGCTTGTGTAGCCACCCTAAGGGTATCAACATAATTATTAGAGGAATTTTTAGATATTAATAAAAAATTAAATGTTTTATGAAATGTGCAACATACACACAAGCTGCCTAAGGATTTTGCCTAAGGATTGCAGAAATGTATTAATCCAGCTCACTTAGATATGCTTTTAATGCAGATTCCAAATTGGCTAGTAATAATTTGGGAAAGTATATGCGATTTGAATGAATATTCACCAAAACAAAATAGTCAAATATTTTATTCTTAAGTGTGTTGATGATGGTGAAAGAAAGGCAATGATGTTAATTTAATTTAAACTTGGCTTAAACCAAAGGATCGATGGGTAACTTGATGGGAAATAATTTTCTCCAGTGTTAAAATATATTCTTCTGTTTAGAGCAGTAAAAACAGATTCAGATACATTTTTATGTACTTTAACTTCCAAAGTATAAATCATTTTTATTTTGAAATAATTGAAAATGTATATTATATTTGTACATGTTAAATACCATCTGCCTCCCAACATGAGTCAGGATTCATGGCAGCTTTTGCAACACTGATTCACTTGTAATAATTTGCAAGAAATTCATCAGAAATGACACAAATGTCTTGGAAGAAAGTTTAGAACTAGAGTACTTTTATGGGCGTACTGCAAACATCAACAACACCTGTGCTCCTATAAGGTGTGTAATGAAATAAATACACAATCAGGTGATCCAGTATGGTGTTGGCTCTACTAAAACACACTCAATGCCTGAGCAAAGACCTTATGAACACGAGGGAATACAGTAATAGGATATACAGTGGTACTTGGGACTCAACTTTAATCCGTTCTGGACAGCAGGTTGAGTTCCAAGGTAGCATTTCCCATAGGGATCAATGTAAATTGAAATAATCTGTTCCGGACCCGCGAAATTTCACATTTTACTTTGATAGAATTATTGTTTGTTACATTTTTTACTTATGTACTTAGGCGTATTTGTGACTTAGGCGTATTTAAGTTTCATGGATTGTGAATGCATCTGGTAAAGGAAACTTAGCAGTGTATGAAATCATTGTTTTGCATGACAAAATACTAAAATAAACATTATTAAACTTTCCCTAAAGAGAATTCATTCAAATTAAACCCCATTTGTTTTGGCCAATCACAGGTAGCTAATACATTGTTTTAATCTGTGATGGCAGGTTGTGCAGCAAACACTCATGGGATGTGTAGTCTCCTGCACTAGGAAGCAAGGATGAGCCCAGACATTGATCTATGGATCTCTACATTGTGCTGCTGTTGACTTGAAAGTTAGTATAGGGTTAAAATCCATACCCAAATGCAGTGTTTCTATTGGTAGATACACTGTGCCTATGTAAGCAGCTCTGGGGTGTGGAAAACAAGTTTTATTTTTAAATAAAATAAATCTGTATGTGTATAGAATGACTCCACTTAATATATGTGTCTGATATAAGCAGCGTGTGTTAGATTAGATAAAGGTAAAAACAGGGAAACTTAGGTATACCTTTCAGTAATATATAAGTAAAATGTACATCCATTTGAACCACAAAATGCAAGAGAATTGGGAAAATACTTCTCTTCACACTTTTGCAGAAGTTAGAATAATGTGGGTTAAATCATTATAAGGTAGTGGATAAAAGCTCTTAAATTTCTGTTCACTTCGCCCCTCTGCACGCTCGCTGCTTGTTTCCTGTCAGTGTGCAGTAGAGCATGACGTTTTTTGGCAGACACAAGATTCACATTGTAAAAGCAATGTTATACTGCACTTGAGCGTGCGGGTTTAATTTGCATTGCTGTGACTTTACAAAATATAACAGCCACCCATCGCCAATGGGGACATTTTTTTTTCTACGTTATTACTCACACAAGCTGCTTCTAACCCAGCAGCAAACAAATCTAAATTAAGACATAAGTACCATAATCATTGCCCCTTCTGGATTGCTACCTTGTCCTGATGAAGGGGCTTGTGTACTTCAATGAAGCTGTGAGCTAAACCATGTAGGGTCACCCAAGATGGGCAGGTCATGGCATAGAGAAGTAAATGGTAACACACTCCAATATATTTGCCATATGGAGAAGCACAACTAGACACAAGATGTGTCTGGCATGCTGCGGTCTATAGGCTCATGGAGAGTCGGACACAAATGAACAACTAGACAACAACAATCGTAATCGTTATGGCCCAAAGTTACAATGACTGCTATTTTATTTCCATGCTATTTTTTTTTTTGCTCACTTATTCTGCTTTTAAAATATAGGGGCTTTCGCCAAAACTCAAATAGGCTAAAGTTATAATTTTTTTATGGACCTGCCGAAAAAATGATATATGCAATTGTGGAAGAGAACGGAAATGAGACCTAGGGCAGCACGTTTTCAGGGGGCTGCAGCCTGCCTAAAGTTGCTGGTGCATTATTATGAACAGTATGTGAGGGTTCACAGAAATGTCTAGATATTTAGATGTCATATTTTGACATACTGTGCATATATACATGACCTGTGAAAGGCCCAGTGGGTATGTACGTATGACCCTTTGGGATAACTTGCTCCTTGAAATAATTTGTTAGGCACAAACATTTCCTAAACCCTCTAATTAAATAATTAGACACAACCACTTTTTGGGGAGATACTGGCCACAGCGTTTATTGGTAAACCCAAATTCACATAATAACAATACCATTTATTTAAATATACATAAAGAGAGGGGAGGAGCCTGACGACCGAGACCGTACACTCTGCGCCCTGACCCTCGTCCAGGGCCTACCTTGATGGAGCATCCATACCCCCGTAGGGTAGGATCACCCCCACTTTACCACTGTCCCGGCGACTCCCCTCACCACCGCCACGCTGTGACAACAACAAATACAGACCCATCATAAATCAAACTGAAAATGAAGGCATATCACAACTGTTAATGACGTAGACAGATTAAACTAAAATACTTGACCGCTTACTTTATTTTTTCTTTTTAACACATACTTTCCAATTTTTTATACCTAACACATGATTTTACATTTACAATAGATTAACACCTATGCTCCCAATGTTAGGGATGGGTGGGTGGGATCTAACTTCTTGGCTAGCTGGGGGCATAATGGCCAAATTGGCGCCAATCCCATAGGTGTCTCTGCCCCCAGCTAGCCCCTCCTACTCTCCCATACTCCCGGGCCTGCAAAGGTCACGTGGCCCTCCGACCGAACGCAGGGCCCTGGGTAGGTCTCCAGCACATTCACCATAATGTGGCTACAAAGTGCTTAACCGAAGCTGTGAGTGAAATTCCCCATGGAAAATACCTATTGCTTAGTGAATTTTGAACATTGTCCATTCCAAGTGATTTGTTCTTACATAAATCTGCATGCCTATTAAAGTAATACTGCATTTTTAATATATTTTTGCAGTTCTTTGTACAACTTTATGAACATAGGGCCTCATTCAATTGCGGTTTAAACAGTTGAATAGGGCTCTAAATAAGCACATAGCATATTTTTTTTAAATAAGTTTTTAGTTAGTAAAAACCTTGATTTTGGATAGATGCCTACTAACTAAAAACTTCTTTAAAAAAATATGTTATGTTCTTATTTAGAGCCCTATTCAATTGGCCAAATTGCAATTGAATGAGGGCCATAGTCATTAAAATACCTTCAAAAATTCAGACCTTACCTATATATAAATACTGTATTATGCATTTTTACTTCTAAACTAGATAATTATTAATCTAAACTCTCCGATACAATGTCCTAATTTAAAGTTTGGTTAAAGGGCTACTGTAATGGACCAGCTTTCAACTTTTAATTAATAAAGTTCAATTATTAACAACTTTTCTATTTATTGTAACTAAAAAAAAGAGATCTTCCGTGAGAAATCTTCCACGGAAAATAGGCGATTATCTTTAGGCCGGAATTCTTCACATCATTTATAAGCTGAAGGGACCATGATAGTGTGCCAACTATGGAATTTTTTAATAACCCATTAATTCAGAAAGTAGAATAAAGTGACTACCAGGGTCACTGTTGTTTCTGTGTAGAAGGAATTTCACAGTACTGCTACTTACTTGGCAAATCATTCTGTTCATCTTGTTGACAAAGTACAACATGAACTTGCTTTTATAAAATTCTCATTATTGTGACATTGCTGAATATAATTGTTTGTCAAAATGCCAGCTCCCTGTACATCCACGATACACAAAGAATGTCTGTTGCTATCTCTCTCCAGGGTGAAGGGCCAGGATGTACTATTACTAAACTGCAGTAGTTATTGATTCTGCCTCTTAATTTAAATAACATTAAAATTGAAATCTCTGAATATGGAGTGAATTAAATGCAGCAAAGATGGATGATGACATTTGAACTTAAAAACAGCATTTAGTATCTTAATGTTCTTTTTGTTAGGCATTTTAATTGGATGATACCTCACATATATCCAATGTTATTCTTTTATTGACCTGACATGGGTAGCATTTGCAGTCCCCTTCTGCTTTGGAACTTAGATTTTGGCAAATAAAATGATGTGGTGCTATGTGTAGCCTACCAAAAAAAAGAAAAAAACATAAATTACCAGTGAAGTTCTGTTCAGGATAAAATGTCTAATAAAAGACCCTTCTAATGCCTAATCTACAGTGGATATAAAAAGTCTACACACCCCTGTTAAAATGTTAGGTTTCTGTGCTGTAAAAAATGAGACAAAGATAAATCATTTCAGAACTTTTTCCACCTTTAATGTGACCTATAAACTGTACAACTCAATTGAAAAACAAACTGAAATATTTTAGGTAGAGGGAAGAAAAAATATAAAAATATAATAAAATGGTTGCATAAGTATGCACACCCTTAAACTAATACTTTGTTGAAGCATCTTTTGATTTTATTACAGCACTCCGTCTTTTTGGGTATGAGTCTATCAGCATGGCACATTTTGACTTGGCAAGATTTGCCCACTCTTCTTTGCAAAAACACTCCAAATCTGTCAGATTGCGAGGGCATCTCCTGTGCACAGCCCTCTTCAGACCACCCGACAGATTTTCAATCGGATTCAGGTCTGGGCTCTGGCTGGGCCATTCCAAAACTTTAATCTTCTTCTGGTGAAGCCAATCCTTTCTTGATTTGGATGTATGCTTTGGGTCGTTGTCATGCTGAAAGATGAAGTTCCTCCTTATGTTCAGCTTTCTAGCAGAAGCCTGAAGGTTTTGTGCCAATATTGACTGGTATTTGGAACTGTTCATAATTCCCTCTATCTTAACTAAGGCCCCAGTTCCAGCTGAAGAAAAACAGCCCGAAAGCATGATGCTGCCACCACCATGCTTCACTGTGGGTATGGTGTTCTTTTGGTGATGTGCAGTGTTGTTTTTGCGCCAAACATATCTTTTGGAATTATGGCCAAAAAGTTCAATCTTGGTTTTATCAGACCATAACACCTTTTCCCACATGCTTTTGGGAGACTTCAGATGTGTTTTTGCAAAATGTAGCCTGGTTTGGATGTTTTTCTCCGTACGAAAAGCCTTTCGTCTTGTCACTCTACCCCATAGCCCAGACATATGAAGAATACGGGAGATTGTTGTCACATGTACCACACAGCCAATACTTGCCACTTTCTGCAGCTCCTTTAATGTTGCTGTAGGCCTCTTGGTAGCCTCCCAGGCTCGTCTTTTCATCAATTTTGGAGGGAGCTCCAGTTCTTGGTAATGTCACTGTTGTGCCATATTTTCTCCACTTGATGATGACTGTCTTCACTGTGTTCCATGGTTTATCTAATGCCTTGGAAATTCTTTTGTACCCTTCTCCTGACTGATTTTTTAACAATGAGATCCCTCTGTGCTTTGGAAGCTCTCTGTGGACCATGGCTTTTGCTGTGGAATGCGACTAAGAACATTTCAGGAAAGACCAACTAGAGCAGCTGAACTTTATTTGGGGTTAATCAGAGACACTTTAAATGATGGCAGGTGTATGCTGACTCCTATATAAAACGATTTGGAATGTCATTGCTTAATTCTGAACACCGCTACATCCCCAGTTACAAGAGGGTGTGCAGACTTATGCAACCACATTATTTTTCTTTTTTTTTTCTTCCCACCACCTAAAAGATTTTGGTTTGTTTTTCAATTGAGTTGTACAGTTTATAGGTCACATTAAAGGTGGAAAAAGTTCTGAAATGATTTATCTTTGTCTCATTTTTTTACAGCACAGAAACCTGACATTTTAACAGGGGTGTGTAGACTTTTTATATCCACTGTATCTACCTGAAAAACATCATTTAAAAGACCTCTGAATTCTGGAATCAAAACTAATCTATTATTTTATAAGTGTTAGTGAAGTCTTTTATGGTTACTTGCTTTGTTTTGCCACTCATATTGCTCAGTATAGTTGCTGCCCTTTCCTCCATACGTTCTTCCTCACAGAGATCCTCCTCCATCTTTTGTAGCCGCAGCTTGCAATATAATTTGCACAGATGATGTCACTGTTAGCAAGAGAGCATGAACTGGGGAAGCACCTACCACCCCTGCTTTGCAGGCACCTTATCCTTGGTGTCTAGTAGTCGTAGCGGTCACAATGTGCATCAGCTCACTGCAGAGCGAGAAAGAGAACAAGAGAGATACCATTCTATTCCCCCAACTAAATATATCTTACACTAGCAACTTGCCTGTCAAAAAATGACGGCAATAAGATTGTAAGGCAGGTAATGCTGTTTGGTCGAGACATTAATTTTGTTGGTGGTCCGAGAGCCTTTGGCGCTCATTGCGAGCCTCGCGCTGAGCGCCTTAGCAATTGACAACTTCCTCCCCCCCACAAATACTCAGTAGGAGGCAGTCATAAATAAACTTCCAAGCCATGCACGCCCTGCTCTGTACCCACCCAACAAGCCTTGAAAAGGAGGTTTTGCTATCATGGTGCTGTCATGCACTAGCAGGTTATGCTAAAATTAACATTTTCTCTGAAAATGTCTTTATGCCCATGGCTAACGCTGCTAATTTGTAGCATATTAAGTACGACATACAGTATTTTTAATTCAGAACAGACTATTGTTAATTGGCCACTTTTTTTACACACAAATCTTACTTCTCACAGTTCTCATTGTTGTCCCTTTAAATAAAGTTGTTTGTTGCTGACAACATACAAGTTACCAGCAATGCAAAGTTATATATTCTGGATTTTTTGGGGATGTTTTTTTCTAAAATAGCAACTCTTTTGCTCTAAAATTATAGTTTTGGCTCTTTCATGTCCCTGCTTGAGGATGTAATTTGGCCATGTAGTTGCTTTTTCTAGTATTGCCTTATGACTGTATTTATTTTAATCCTATTCAATATTATTACTGGCTAGTATGAAATTCTACAGGATAACAATCCTAGTGCCAGATCAGTGGGGAATATAACCCCTGGATCATCCTTTGATGTCATGTTTTGCTTTGAGACCTCACCCATTATCTTTTATGTTTTTATAATAAGCTTTTTGCATATTTTTCTAGACATTCCTGTTTTTGGAGCCCACTCCCACTTTGTGTATAAATCCTCTTCTATTTATCTTGAGTAGATGAAGTATTTTTCCACTGTCATATATGTCTATACTGTGCTGATTGTTTGTTATATTTCAATGCTGCCCTAATGATACCACTTATTCATTTCTAAAGGGTCATTTTTGTTTGTAACATGTTCTAAAAATTGCCTTAATTTGAGACTGGTCAGGATTAGTTGCTTCTCCTCTGCCCTGTGGATCCTTGGACATGCATACAAAAAATGCTTATTTATTATTTTATTTAATTTATTGCTGCTGAATAAGACATGCATGCTGTATTTACAGTCAGGGGTGTAGGAACCAAAGTAATTCTGGGGGATACAGCTCATTTGACACACAGAACACTTAACAGCTTCTATGCGCATACATACACACAATGAGAAATCCGGGGGGGATTGGTCCCCCTCACCCCCCACCCCCCCCCCACCCCCCCCAATTCCTACCCCCATGTTTACAGTGACCCTTTTATATTAATTTTTCATTGAAAAACAAACTATTTTTTGATGTAGAAAACTTGGCATTACAGTGTCCCTTTTTGATGCCTGACTTAACAGACTGGTTTTTGGTTTGCGGCATAAAGAAGTTGGGAAACACGACTATTGCCAATTCTGAGAAAATCATCAGTGCTGTTTTGGCAATTGCCCACTTCTAAAAAAATGTACAGCAATAATGTGCTGTGGCAACGCAAAACCAAGATTACAGAAAATCTAACACAGGAAGAACAAAACCACAAAGCTTCTCTTCTGATCATGAAGGTTCTTAACACGTCTTAGCCAAGATCTTTGCAGAAACAGGTGCAGACTAGTGTGCCTGTTACTTTTCTGTAATAACCGTATTTATGCAAACCTAATGCGCACCTTTTTCGTGAATAATCGGGTCCCAAATTTAGAGTGCGCATTAGAATCGATGGCACATTAGATTCAATGGTTTAACCCATTTTTTCGGAGTTAAAACATTGAATCTAGTGCGTCATCGATAACATTGCATTACCGATAATAGCAAAAGGAAAGCACAGACCAGGACATGTCCGTATAGACCGCGACGCCACCATCTCCCGCTTCCTGGCTCTCTAGAGTGGGTGACTGAGGGTATCAGATGGGCACCGCCGGAGGAAGTGGCTCCTCAAAGACTGGCATTAAGAATGCCGTGGACTTCCTGCAGAGACTGCGCCCCCCCCCCCCCCCCGCACACTGTCACGCAGAGCCCAGAAAAACAGAGAACCCACGGCACACTGGCATGCAGAGCCTGGCACCCAGAGAGCCCCAGGACACTGGCACGCAGAGCCTGGCACCCAGAGAGCCCCAGGACACTGGCACGCAGAGCCTGGCACCCAGAGAGCCCCAGGACACTGGCACGCAGAGCCTGGCACCCAGAGAGCCCCGGTACACTGGCACGCAGAGCCTGGCACCCAGAGAGCCCCGGGACACTGGCACGCAGAGCCTGGCACCCAGAGAGCCCCAGGACACTGGCACGCAGAGCCTGGCACCCAGAGAGCCCCCTGCACACTGGCACGCAGAGCCTGGCACCCAGAGAGCCCCCTGCACACTGGCATGCAGAGCCTGGGACCCAGAGAGCCCCCTGCACACTGGCATGCAGAGCCTGGCACCCAGAGAGCCCCCTGCACACTGGCATGCAGAGCCTGGCACCCAGAGAGCCCCCTGCACACTGGCATGCAGAGCCTGGCACCCAGAGAGCCCCCCGCACACTGTCACGCAGAGCCTGGCACCCAGAGAGCCCCCTGCACACTGTAATATATTTAGTTGATGAACTCCTTCCTGAGTTGTAACATTATTTGTACTTCTCTATCTCATATGCTCTATCCATCTTTCCCATCAGTTAGCAGATATTGATATGGAGTATAAAATATTTTAGATTTCAGCCAGAAGGTTGCAGCAAACCCTTCATGGGCAGTGTGCAATCCCCAACTTCAAAAGAGAAAAGCTTGTCTGGAACCCTGAGTTCCGATGAAATCCATTCAAATTAAAACACATTATGCTGCAATAGTATTGCAAAAGTTGAGCAGTGGAAAATGATGATTTCACACTACCCATGTATTAATTGCAAACTTCTAAGATTTTTTTTTTAAACGTGTTGTAAAATGGCTGCGATTGTGTATGTGTTCGGCGGGTGTGGAGCATTTAACGTGCTTCCTAATGGTGTATTTAGTAGGTTGTACGGGTCTGTGTAAAAGGCGTATGCGCTTGCCGGTGTTTTGCGTGCTATGGGGTCATGTAGCCTCGTTTTTTGTTTTTTTGGGTGGCCAATTTTTCCATTGCTTAGTGGGTTTTCGAGTGGCGAAAAACTTGGCATGTCACCCCAGACGTCCTGGCTGTCCCCCCTTGCTGTGTGTGTATTTTTTTTATTTATTTTAGTTTGTATTGTGTGTGTTTTTCGCTGTGCATGGTGCGGCCGTTAAGTTAGTATTTTTTGCGGTTCATATTTTTTTTTTCATTGTGGCAGTTTCCTTTTCTAAGTGTTACGGGCCGTAATTTTTTAAGGGCGTTTTTTTTTTAAGTGCAATGGGTCGCGCATTTTGAATTGTATATTTGAGTTTTATGTTGATGTGTATTTCCGTGGGTTGTAGGTATGATGCGCAAGTTGTACAGGGTCTTAGGGATGAGAGCCTACAGCGCTTATCTCCACCAGTGCAGTGAGAGCCTTTGGCGCTCCTTCCCTGGCCACAGAGTGAAATGATTTAGACTATTGCTCTCAATTCTTTTATACTTTTTGTTTTCATCTTATTAGGCATAAAAAAAGTTATATTTTTCCTACTCCGGGTTCCTTTGAAGCCCCATTCAAGTTCTCATGCCCACAGCCAATCTAAAGTGTAATTTCCTAAGATCTACTCTGTGTAAATTTCAGTTAGGAAAGATGTAGACACAGTTATTTTGTGCACTATATCTATCAATGATGTGCTTTATAGCCAAGGGTCAATGTTTTGAAACTTATTTACTTTCTCCTTGCCGTGTTTCTCTGTTGCAATTAGCAGATAGGAGATATACCCCAATACCTTGGAAAGCAGTCATTGTATTAATTGAGGTACTATTGATAAGAGGGTCAGGTTACCCACCAATTTGTGGGGGTAGTCTCAGTGGACATAGATACCCCTTGGGAATTATGAATTCCCAAAAAGATGCACAACCATGTTTGTTTATGTAAAACCTACTATTGCTGTATTGTATTTTGTGGGATATAAAGTGGGGTTTTGGCAAATAAAGTTTGAGCACTCTTTGAACACATAATCAAGGCGTGGTTATTGAGTAAAAGTGCAGAACTACCTGTTGTATCCTGCATCCAGCCATTCTCGTGGGGGCATATCAACCTAGGACTGGTTGCGAAATCGGTTCAAGCCCCATCTAAATCCCAGGTTGTGAAAACAGGTTTCTTATTGACTTCACCTTGTGATGACACTGGGGTCAAAAGCCAAAGTGTGTTGTAGCACCTGTAGTCACACAGATTTATCTGAAAATCCCGCTTTATTTGGGGTCCAGTCAGAACTAGTTTAGGAACCAGTGGATTTGAGGAATTACTTTTTTTTTTTTTATTTAAGATAATTACATTTCTAATAGCCTACGAGTGGGTATCTCAATCCCTCAGGATCTCCAACAGTTTGGGATTTTAGTATCACTCTGAACGCAGGTTAATCGACGAGAAGAAATGAAACTGTGTAACTCACATGTGCCACAGCAACGACAAACAAAATGATCCAGAAAACCTTGACAGTTGTTTGCCATTTTCGGTCGAGTTAAAGGATTCTGAGGAAAATGACGGTACTGTCTCTTTAAGCTCTGAATATTTTGTGTTGCATGTTCTCCTTTTAAGTATTATTAAAGCACCATGGTTGGAAGTATAATAGCTTATTAATAACTAGCTTTTAGCATTCTTGACATATATATTTTTGTCGCTTTTAAAAGGATTATGTCAGCTTGTTTCATAAAATAATGCTCCCTACCACCCTATAACCAAAATTAAATATGTAAACCGATAATGCAATCTGTTCTTTTTCAAAGCTCAGGATGTTCTTATTCAGAAATAAAACAGATTATTGCTCATTGACCATTGGAGATACTGCCCTTTCCAGACTTTCACTTGTTACAGAACCTGTTTTGTGCTTTCGAAAAGCATTACTCATATTGTAATCCAAATAATATCTTTGCACAGTGATGGAAGGAAACGCAATAAAGTTCAACATTCCCAGTCTATCTTATTCTTTAAGGTTGTGTCACTCTTCAGAACTCCAGCTTTTGTCTCAAAGCTGACCTGGCTTGGAAATTCATCCAGTATCTCTCCATTTATCAGTGTTTTGATATTGTCAAACATTTGCCATGAAGAACAACCTCAACATCAAGCTTAACGGGGAAGTCTCACCTAAACCCAAGTTGCTCTCATATAAATCAGTTCACTTAGAAAAGTTCAAATATTTGTCTAAAAGCTTTAACACTTGTCGTTTTAGCTCATAACTTGGTATGATAGGCGATGTGAGCCGCTGAAGAATATAGAAACATGAATGGATATGTAATTGTCACAGATTAGAGCTCCGAGGCAGTCTGGCCCTTGAATAAATCGGCTGAAAATTTAAACAAAATGGCAACTTCCTCTCCACAAACATGGAGGAGTAACTGTCAAACTTCATAACTTTTACATACTGTAAATCAGTGCTTCCCACGCCTCTCCTCAAGACTTACCAGACAGGCCATGATTTAGATCAAACACTGTGTGAATACACCATTGAATAAATTTGAGGCTCCACCACCTGTTAAATTATGGCCTGTCAGGTGGGTCTTGAGGAGAGGTTTTTGCAACTACTGCTGTCGATCGTTAATCTTCTCTGTTTAATTTATAGAGTAGGGATCTGCAGCTTTTTATAATTAAATAGCTGATCTACATGAAGTCCTAGAGCAGGGGCCAAAATATAACCGTGTATCGGACAATCTGCATAAGTTAAATACTTTTAGATGAAACCGCATACTGATCTATAGTAAAAATTGTATGCATCTTGCCTATATTGCCTTTGTATTAATCAGTGAAGCAAATAAACTCTCTGGAGGTTTCTTAGAAATAATTGAATTATGGTTTTTACAGTTGCATTGAGGAGGATAACATTCAGATAAGCAACTAATAAAACAAAAACAAAAAAAAGTTGACTAAAATGTACCTTTTTAATACAATTTGTCATTGCTTCAAATAAAATTCTGCCAAGCCAATAAAGACTCCATTCACTCACATTAAACATTAGAAAATGTGTATTTTGCATGAAAGATTAGACTTCTAATGATGACAGTTTATTTAGTGTGTGAGGAAGCATTAATCCACTGCATCCCCATCTCATACTGGATCCTTATCTTCACACCATGGTTAAAAATATATAGAACTAGGAAATTGCCCCTCAAAAAAGACGGGAATACAATTGAAAGGCTGGCAATGCTGTTTGCCATACAATGTGAGGCTTTTTTTAAGTTGTTGACCCTCGTTTTCATCCGGTTTCAGAATTTTTATGTTTTTTGTACAACATTTTTTTCTTTCGTTTAGCCGATTTTCAGCTAAGGCTTCCTGGCTCTCCCCCTGTGCTGTGTGTGTTATTACTTTTTTTAAATTACTTTGTTGTTTTTTCAGTGTTTTTTGAGTTACGTGTTTGAACCAACTGTGTGCCTTGCGCTCATTGCATTCCTGCGTGCCTCAACTGCTCGCCTTGCATCGCGAGGCTCGCCGTTGTGTCCCTCGCTTTGCGAGGGATGCAAAAGCGTGACCAACATCGCAAACGTCACCAACACTGACAACTCTATATGTGATACAGCTATGCAAGATTGAAAGAAGACAATGCTTTGGACTGACAGGGTAGCAAATAAATGTAAGTTTTCTAAAATGCATGATTTTTATCATTTATCTATAATATTTTTTAATTTATTTTATATACTAGTCATTTACTCGGGATAATATATATTCCCCCCCTCTCTCCTGTGTCTCCCCCCCCCCCACACACTTTCTCCCCTGTGTCTCCCCCCCCCACTTTCTCCCCTGTGTCTCCCCCCCCATCACTCCCCTGTGTCTCTTCCCCCCCCCCCACTCTCTCCCCTGTGTTTCTCCCCCCCACCCCACTCTCTCCCCTGTGTTTCTCCCCCCCACCCCACTCTCTCCCCTGTGTCTCTCCCCCCCACCCCACTCTCTCCCCTGTGTCTCTCCCCCCCACCCCACTCTCTCCCCTGTGTCTCTCCCCCCCAATCTCTCCCCTGTGTCTCTCCCCCCCAATCTCTCCCCTGTGTCTCTTCCCCCCCACTGTCTCCCCTGTGTCTCTTCCCCCCCACTCTCTCCCCTGTGTATCTCCCCCCCCCCACTCTCCCCTGTGTTTCTTCCCCCTCAATCTCTCCCCTGTGTTTCTCCCCCCAACCACTGTCTCCCCTGTTTCACCCCCCCCCCCACTCTCTCCCTGGTGTCTCTTACCCCCCCCCTCCATTCTCTCCCCTGTGTCTCTTCCCCCCCCCCCACTCTCTCCCCTGTATCTCTCTCCCCTCTCCCGTGTGTCTCACCTATGTGTCTCTGCCCCCCCTTCCCTCTGTCTCTTGCTCCCCCCCACTCTCTCCCCTGTGTATCTCCCCCCCCACTCTCCCCTGTGTTTCTTCCCCCTCAATCTCTCCCCTGTGTTTCTCCCCCCAACCACTGTCTCCCCTGTTTCACCCCCCCCACCCTCTCTCCCTGGTGTCTCTTACCCCCCCCTCCATTCTCTCCCCTGTGTCTCTTCCCCCCCCCCCCCCACTCTCTCCCCTGTATCTCTCTCCCCTCTCCCGTGTGTCTCACCTATGTGTCTCTGCCCCCCCTTCCCTCTGTCTCTTGCTCCCCCCCCATCCCCTGTGTCTCATCTCCTCCTCCCAAAGCCACGTATGGTGCGTGCTTGCGGCGCACTCCGTGCATTGCGTACGGCAACGTAAGTGCGTACGCTCCTTATGGAGCATTACAGACTTACAGCAATTATATTAGTGATATATATATATATATATATTTTTTTTTTTTTAAAGAAAAAAACATACCAAGTAGAAGCGTATAATGGGACACTCTGGGACTCTAGTCTGGGAAAGGATGGCAGTGTTTTAATTTGATCAACAGATTTGCTGCTATTAATTTTAAGATTGCAATCATTTTCCTGCTGCTTTTTTTATTTTCCTATTTTGTGTGTTCCGTCTTTGTGCCTATTGGGAATACATAGAGAAAGCAATTATTACTTTTTTATTTTTTTCTCATTTTAGCCTAATCTTTCTTTCTGAAATATTGATGAGAAATTATATTGCTCCAGACTTCCACAGGTTTTAAGAGCCAAAATGTTATTTCTGATTCTGAATCAATCAGCAAGATTTCTGGCTCTCAGGTGTCTTTTTTTTACAGGTAACGAGCTTAGATTAGGTGCAGTCTCTTAAAAGGAGTGCTCCTAATCTCAGCTCGTTACCTGTATAAAAGACACCTAGCCACAAAAGCAATCAATCAATCAGATTCCAAACTCTCCACCATGGCCAAGATCAAAGAGCTGTCCAAGCATGTCAGGGGCAAGATTGTAGACCTACACAAGGCTGTAATGGGCTACAAGACCATCGCCAACCAGCTTGGTGAAAAAGTGACAACAGTTGCTGAGATTATTCGCAAATGGAAGAAACAAAAAATAGCTGCCAGTCTCCCTCGGTCTGATGCTCCATGCAAGATCTCACCTCGTGGATTTTTAATGATTATGAGAACGGTGAGGAATCAGCCCAGAACTACACAGGGGGATCTTGTTAATGATCTCAAGGCAGCTGGAACATAGTCACCAAGAAAACAATTGGTGACACACTACACCGTGAAGGACTGAACTCCTGCAGCGCCAGCAAGGTCTTTCTGCTCAAGAAAGCACATGTACAGGCCCATCTGAAGTTTGCCAATGAACATCTGAATGATTCAGATGAGAACTGGGTGAAAGTGTTGGGGTCAGATGAGACCAAAATCGAGCTCCTTGGCATCAACTCAACTCTCTGTGTTGAAAGAAACATGGAGATGGAAACATTATACATTGGGGGTGTTTTTCTGCTAAGGGGACAGGACCACTGCACTGCATCAAAACGTGGCCATGTACTGTCAATTCTTGGGCGAGAATCTCCTTCCCTCAGCCAGAGCATTGAAAATGGGTCGTGTATGGGTATTCCTGCATGACAATGACCCAAAACATACAGCCAAGGCAACAAAGGAGTGGCTCAAGAAGAAGCACATTAAGGTCTCCAGACCTTAATTCCATAGAAAATCGGCAGAGGGAGCTGAAGGTTTGAGTTGCCAAACATCAGACTCGAAACCTTAATGACTTGGAGAGGATCTACAAAATCCCTCCTGAGATGCGTGCAAACCTGGTGGCCAACTACAGGAAACGTCTGACCTTTGTAATTGCCAACAAGGGTTTTGCCACAATGTAATAAGTAGAAGGGGTCAAATACTTATTTCCCTCATTGACCTGCAAATCAATTTATAACTTTTTTTGACATGCATTTTCTTTTACATGCATTAGAAGATGTTTAGGAGCAGAAGTAAAATGTTAAGAGGCTAGCCTTCCAGGGTTTTCCACCATTGCACACACTTACATACACCTTTCCTGACTCCTAGAACATTTTGATTGGCAATTCACTAGACAATAGCCTTGTCAATAGATAATGTAATATACATATCTATAAAGCTCTTCCATATAAATATATATACAATATATATACACCAGCTGTATCTCTCATGAACTCTGTAGAACATGAGACGTGCGCATACACAAAATATGCTCTTATCTGTTAATAATTAATCACAATCTGTGTCGCATAGCTTTGCTCCCAGATTCGGCTGCGCACTTCTTGCAAGTTTTGGTACTCGACAGGGAGAGGGGTCTGCTTTGGAAGTTAGGGAGACTGGAAGCACATATAGTTAACCCCTAGCACACACATAGTAAATTCCTACTTAGCCCATAATATGCTCTAAAGTAACACATGGAGAGCATAGCTCTGACCGGCACAATGTAATATAGTCTGAAACGGGCACAAATTTAATGATTAGATTGTTGCCACGTCTTCTTATATTCATGGTTAGGATAGTATTTGGAGTCGGGGCAGAGCTATAAGGGTGTGCACTGTTTTTAAGGGTACTGTATGTTAGGAAAATGTTATTCAGTTGGGTATGGGACGCCAGTGGAGTGGCTAACAGTCGCTACAGACACTGCAGTGGTCAAGGCAAGACATGATCAGGAAATGAATAAGAATTGTAACGTTTTTTTTTTTTTGCTTGATAGGATGTAAACCATGAGAGAGCTGTGTCAAAGATTCAAGGTATAGAATTCGGTTAAGAAAAGTATGAACAATTGTGTTGCAAGCAGCAGCGAAATCCTGGAGAATTTTAATAGAGAAGTGATCCTTTGACATGGTTGTGAGCAGGTCATTAATGATTTTGTTAGAGCTATCTTTGTGGCCTGTTGGGGCTAGATGCCAGACAGTAGTAGATTGAGATGTGAGTTGGAGAAAAGGAATTGGGTGTAGTGGTTGTAGATGAGTTGCTCAAGTAATTTTGTAGCCAAAGGAAACAAAGAGACAGGTCGATAGCTGGATATAGAAGCTAGATTAAATGAGTGTTGCTTAAGGAAAGGTGCAATTTAGGCTTGTTTTAAGGATAATGGAAACTTGCCAGTGTTCAGAGAGACTGAGGAAATGTGTGAAAGTTGGGATGTGTGGTAGAGGGAAGGCATTACGTGTAATGAATTAAGATCATATGGGGAAGTTAGAAGGGGAGAGGTTGATAGAAGACCAACCTCAGTGCTCTGTTTACAGGGTCAATTGTGGATGTCGAATTGGGTAGAGCCAAAGACTGGGTGTTAGGAGTTTGTTGGTAGAAAGTCTGTTCCAAATATTATCAATTTTATTTTTTGTTCGTCTGGCAAAATTAGACCGGAAAAGATGAGTGGTGGAGGTGGGCAGAGGAGAGTGTGTTTACGATTTAAGGACAAAGTAGAAGTTAACGAAGAAAAGTAGTATTTTTGGTAAAACTGTGGGCAGAGAAATAGGGCTGCTGACTAAATTGATCAAGATATCGTCTATAGTTATTCAGCAGTGTGTAAGCACCTCTGCAGATATAGTGTGCCATGGTTGTGGACAACAGCGAGGGGTCGGCCTGAAGTTGTGGGAGCAAGAGTGTCGCAGGTTGATTTCGGTATATTGTTTAAATGTTTCAAACTGTTCAATATTTCACTTATATATTGTCATTTAAGGCTCATGAGAAATAAAAGTGGTTGGACTGAAACCGCGTGATTGGACCATTTAACGAACATAAAGTGTGGGGGTGCAGTAGCGCAAGTCAATAGTGTGAGTTGTAATATACAAAGTGGAATATTTTTCTACCTCCTTTTCTTTATACTGCCCTAATTCTGAGGTACATTGACCAGCATGGAAATACTTGCACAACTCCGTTCAGGTAGACAAACAGGAGTTTCTAAATACATTCACAACTACTGTATTAGTCAAACTGCATTAATTCTCTTAATAAGCAATGAGGTTGTGATTTAGTTTGCATTTAGATTCTAAAAAGAAAGCAATTCCATCACTGGGTATGTACTCACAGAGGTCAGTCCTTGAATGGGAGACCACCTGGAAATACCAGGAGCTGTATGCTGTGGCCCACTGGAGAAGGAACTGGCAACCCACTCCAGTATCTCTGCCATAAAAACCAAGTGGATCAGCATGGTCACAGAGAGTCGAGCACGACTAAGCGACACCATTTACATATTCAAGGTCACACTGACAATCTCATTTTATGCAATACATTAAGGGAATTATGACTCAACCTGATTAAATATCTACATTCAAATTAAATTACATGCTTAACATTTGACGACTGATACTTTCTAGTCTCCAGATTTCTTTAACCCGGCAGGTTATTATAGGACAGTCTGATGTTACTATTCTGACAGTCTCCAAACACATAGCCAAGGTCCGCTGAGAATTTATAAGATGCAATAACCCGATAATGCATTATAGGAATTGTTGCAATGATTTATTTTTGCTGGTTCGGTTGCACTAATGCATTCATTAAAACTGTCATTTTAATCAAACTAAAATACAATATTTTTCACAAATGTGTCTGCACTGTATCTTTATACAGTAAATGTGATTTACTTTGCAATTTTTGCATTTAGGTATAGCATTGGCTATCTACAGTATTTCCCCAGAGACAAAGATAACGTATAAATGAAAAAAAGAAAAGAAAAGCTGAAATGTCCTCATATTTTTCCCGGCATTGTGCTTTTTGAGTGTTATTTGTACATTAAGAGTAATAAATACTGAAGATGGTGCGGTTTTAGGTCCAAAGCAAATGGAGATGTTAGACTATTGAGAGTGCCTTTAGATAAAATAGCTCTACAAATGAGATAAGTCCATCTAGCACACAAAACAAAGCCTCTAATGTGCTATAAACTCAGCGATGGGAATCTTCTGAACTCGACTCCCCTGGTACTACAGGGAAAATCAATCGGCTTTCTGTGTCCTCTCTCCTGTAAGGTTGGTAGGAATGGAATTAGTCTCAGTTGAGAAAGGTCAGGGTTTGATATATACATGAGCCTCATGCCAATACTGCAAGCAGTTGTTCTACTAAGTATCTTTTAACCCTCTCCATTGCAGAAAAGTCTCAGATGTGTTGTACGGAGTTGATAAATGGGATCACGGACTAACTGCAGATGTCAGGCCGTTTTTTCAGCTGCCTTTGTATTTGTGTTCAGTTTTACTATATATCGTATTTGTTCTTTCATTATATTTACTGCACTCATTTTATTTATGTCATTTAAAAAAAACGACTGGTAATATCATATACATACATACGGATTCAGATGGTTTTGAGGACTGTGCAATTGTGAAAACTTGTAGTGTAGGTGGTGATTCAAGGTGTGAAGAGAAAAGTGAGCAGATTGTTTGATGGTGATAACATGAGATGCCTGGATTTATTGAGAAAGGTAATGTGGTCTACTGTAAATAGAAATTTCCCTTGGATAATCCCTAAGTTGGATGAATATGTGCTGTATATGCACAGATATTTGAATGGTTACCACACTTAAATAGTAATACACAATGAATACAATTAATAATAATATTTGAACTTGTATAAAGTTCACCAGTTAATATGGTCAATAGTCCAGTAATTGATCCATTTTATATTCCCTATTAATATATTCTGTGGTCTCGACCTAAAAGAATCTTTATTTTATGGTGGACATCTGTCCTAATTACTAATAAAATAATCTCTCACACCACCATCTGGCGACCAAAGGCCTCCTAAAAAATAAATCTAGTCGGAAGATACCTGTATGGGGACTTTACACAATGTGTATAACTGCCTTTGTGACGAGATGATAAACCATTGTGTTTTGTATGAAGACGTTGTGTCACTGTTCAGTACTTACCTAGTACCAACTCCCTTACTATCCAACGAAGTTCTTCATGTAACCTGTGGAAGTGGGCCACTTCCTACAATATTAGTTATAGGACATGCAGCCACATTAAATTCACCTAACGTGTAAAAACGTATCTCATAACGCATCTCGCAAGACTTACGGCTAATAAATTGGCCTCTTAAACCAGCCCCCTGACGACTTGCAGGGTAGGATCGAGAAAACCCTACGGGTCATAAGAATTTTACTTGCGAGCTCCCAAATCCTTTGATCTGACAAGCCCGTAACCACTACGTTCCAATTGTGCTATTAAATTGCATCCAAATCACTGGAGTTCAACCCTGTAACTCGCAAATGGAGCCAAGAAGCCAACAAGTGCTAGAGAGGAACTGCAAGGGGGGTAAGGTCCAACCCATAGCACTTTAAATGCACATATACACACACTACTGTACTTTTATGAACAGGGAAAGTGATGTTAGGTCTTAGAATTAATAGCACAATATTCTCAAGCTCGCAAATCAACCCAATAAAATACTTTATTTTATGTTTATTTTCCGTGTTTTATTGGTCCCCGCAATCAATGTGTTAATACATATAATGGAACTCGCATGTAATAGAATATCATATTTACGGCTTTATCAATATTGCATTATATCTGGAATGTGGGTCCGATCGTAACTCATAATTGAAGACCTTTGAAATCCAACCTCCATTTTTCAGTGACGTAATTCTGACAATATCTGTTGCCATTGGCTCCGTCTAAACTCGTAACTACCAGTTTGACTAATTGATCACGTTCACTGCCGCACATCCAACGAGCACATTTTTTTATAGTATTTTCAGAGAAAATATAAGGTCTTTCTACCAGAGCCCTCAACTTTATTATAACTAGACTAAGATCTTATTTATAAAATGTTGACATGTTCCACAGCACTGTAAAAGGGTATAGTAAGTATATAAAAATATATAATATTGTTTATTTGAAAAAATTAATGAAAAAGGATCTGACTTTACTTTGCCCTACCTTTCAGGACCTGAGCATTTTCAAGCCTTTTTAATGCCTCAATTGGCTTAGCAAAACTGGACATACCTCCTAACAAATTAGACACATTGGAGCTTATCGTAGGGTTTTAAAAGTTAAAAATGGACCATTTAAAACCATTTAAGAGGAAAAACAAGTATTAATAGGAAAAAAAAATTACAGCTTTTACACTTCAATTTGATTGGTCTGCATGGTGGTACAGACCAGTGTCCCTTCTTTCTACTCATCCTCAAATACTATATTGAATCCATACTGACTGTATTATAGTGAAACACCATAAAGAAACCATGTGATTGGAGGCCCTGCTGCATTTGTAAAAGGATGTCCAATTAACCTTTTAACCTCACGAACAGTCGTGAAGATGAGTTCACACATTAGAGAAATCGCTTTTTACAGTAAAGGTTGTGAACATGTATTTGCTATATCAGTCAACAGAATTTCCAAAACTATTTTTAAGATAATTTCAACATACATATTTTTTTTAAAGATTATAAAAATCACTCTATTTCCTCAAATGTGGTTCTACAATCTTGAGTTCACACAACTACCGAGAATAATTTCTTGTGGTGGATTTAAAGTGACACAACTCTGTATTTTGTATCACGCATTTTAAAGAACACATAAAAATGTCCTATATTATTTTTGTGCATGGAAAAAGGGATGAAAACTAACACCCAATGTACACAAAAGTATTGAAGTTAGTCTCTTTTCTAGTCTGGCCAGATGAATGAAACAAAGTTTAGAGAGCGTCTTTTTAAGAAATTGTTAAGGCAATAACTTTTTTGAATATACTTTTTATACATACAGCTAAATAAGAGCAGTTTGATTTTATTTCTCATCCATGGGTTTTATGGAGGAGCAAACAATCTCCTTATCAAGTGTCATTTTAATGTAGATGGCTAAACTATAGTTCACACATTGTCATTTTTTTTAAACAAACCACTGTACTGTGGAAAAAAATTTTTGAAAATCTTGAGTTTGGCTAAAAGCATAATTTGGTAGGAAAAACGTCATAAAGCTACATTATAAATATTGATGCCTCTGCAAGACCTTGGAGGCATCCTTTATTCTTTAGGAGTGGAGTGTGTGTGTGTGAGGGGTGTTTACATTTCTGGAGAAATTTGTATCTACTGATGCAAGCGGTCTTGTTCTGGGCCTGTGAGGTAAACATAATGTTTTGTTGCATACTTCTCAAGCAAGTGCCGTTGTACTTTAAATGCATGGAAGGAAATCTGGACTTTCTTACTGTCTGATCTGTCAAACTGATTGGCAATTGGGGAATAAATAAATATAATTCACTTTTTTCTATCAATACTAAAATAATCCACTTTTATGTAATATCTAGGTATATTCCTATACAAGTATTTAATGGTTCAGACTGCTGTATATTACAATCATTTGGGGTAATTATCTTTCTTCATGTATCCTCTTGGCATATGATATGATAATAATTAGACATGATGTCCACAGCTGCCACCATGCAAAGCACCTAGCTGGGTTGCCAGCTGAAATCACGTCCCTTTAAAGACAGGCACACAGCAGTGTTATGCTCTTGTATATAAACAGAACATTTCTGTCATTGCACAGATATTTCGAGGAACAAACACGGAAGGTATTTAACACTTATTAACGCACTGAGATAGGAGCTAGACATGCCTGGAGCTTTATTCACGTTGCTAGCTACACTGTTCATATTCAATTTAGTCTATATATCATTATGTTTAAGTTTTTTTTTTTTATAGGTCCAGCTATTTTAATAGGGCTGCTAACATTGGAAAAGTATGAGTTTAAATAATATAACAAAACCTGTATTGTTATAGTGTTCCTGGCATCCTGCAGTTTCAGGCTACAAGAGTAGTAAAAAGGACACACTTAATGGGGTATTGAATGCATTTTTTTTTCTTTGTTGCATCTGTAAGAGGGTATATAATAATGTTCTACTATGTGTTTTTTTTTTCTTTTTCTTATATGATGCTCTCAAAGCAGAAAATAACAGATTCAAATTTTTATTGATCTGGGGCCTTGGTCCTGTCATCCAATGCCAATGAAATCTACAGACATGTATGCTTTGTGCATTTACTGTTCATTTCAATGAGGTTTAAACAGGTTTCATTTTTTTTTATCATTCTTAAAGTATTCTCTTTTAATGGCATGGAAGAAAGAACGGTCTTCTATATCCACTTAAATTGTTATTTTGGCATAGGATATACAGTCCCAAAATGTCTTATTTATTTATTAACTTTTTTGGTATTCAGAGGAAACACCTATGTTCTATGGCTCAATTTCTGCATTTATGAATGTTACATTGCAAAAATATGATGTACATTTTACCTACAGTTATGGAAATATATGGGGGGGAAATAATGTATGCCTTTAGTTCAGTTACATCAATGCATCACAAATATATACATCTGAAATATGTACACAAATACTTGTTTCTGTTATCCTTATTTTACTTTTGGGTTTGAAATGGAGGGAGGAGAGAGAGGAGGGAAGGCGAAGAGGAGAGAGAGGTGGGCACGGGGAGTGGAGGAGAGAGGTGGCCACGGGGAGTGGAGGAGGTTGAGGAGGTGGTGAGTGGAGGAAAAGATGAAGCGATATGAGAATGTGGGGGGGGGGGGGAGGTGGGGGGGCAGGTGCCCATATTGATAGGCTCATCATTCTCAGGGCCAGAATGGAGGGGCCTGATACCAGGGGGGGTGGTAGTGAGGATAAGGGACAGGCCCCAGGGACAGTGGAGGGATGACAGGATCCCCACCCACAGTCGGGAGGGCAAGAGGCCTGGGGGCAGGCACAGGGCCCCAAACTACTCTACCCAGGAGATGGTGTTACTCCTATAAGCCATCCGTGAGCTGCCCGCTATCCTGTTAGGGGGTAAGAAAGTTAGGCTCGGGCCTAGGGCCCAGGCATTAAAGGAGGTAGCGGCTGCATTAGCAGCAGTGGGCACGGCAGAAAGGGATATGAGGTCTGCAATGCACAGATTCGATGATGTCAGTGTCCTGGTGAGGAGGAGGAAGATGGCCTCAGCAACAAGTGGTGGCCCTGGAGTGACTGCCACATACAATCAGTGGGAGAGGGACCTCAACGACCTACTGAGCCCGATGTCCGCCTCAGGAGCTTCAGGCCTGGTGGCCCAGCAGGATCCAGCCTCCATGTCAGGTGAAAATCACATACACCAACATGCCACCACATTTACATCACACACAATACACATTTACAGGATGACCAACAAGGACACTGACATGTCAGCTTCATGGAATATAAAAGGAATAGATGAATCAGTCATGCTTTATTAAATCCATGAGGATGACATATCACTGTCTTCATTGGGCACAACAACAGTAGCAAGTCCATGTATGGGTGTGCCCACTGCAGCGTATGCAGTCACAGACCCCAGCCACAATCAAGAGAGCATTAGGAGCCAATATCTATAAAGATAATTAATTAACACATATCCCTTTTTTCTTGTTTCTCTCTTTCAGCTTTATTCACAGAGGTCTCGGTCCACTGGTGAGCCAGAGGCGAGAGCTTCGGCTCCATCTGAGTAGGAGGACACGGAGCAAGCCCCCGCCTAGCAGGATCCGGTGCAGGGGGAGGAGGGACAAGCCCAAGCCCAGTGCTCTGGTGACGAGGAGGAAGTGTACTTTACCTGGGCAGTGGGACCACTTGCTGCACCATATGCCACCTGTGGCTTTCGACCCCACTGCCCCCCTCTTCCTGCAGCTGCAGCCATCACCAGGGCACACATATTGGAGGGATGACAGGGGCCTGCCCCACCTTCTCCTTACCCCTGCGGTTCGTCGGACTGGCTCCCACCAACAGGTCCAACAGCACCATATTGGAGCCAGGCACTGGCCAGGCAACAGCTCCTGCCCACCGGGCCACCTCCTCCACACCCACCAATGGGCCCTGCAGCCAGACCTCGATGCCTCGACCCCTGTGCACCAGCAGCCCGGTCCCTTCTCTACTCCCCCGCCCCCACCCGAGCCTCCACCACTGGCACCAGAACCACCACTGCTAGTGCCGCTGCCTCACGTGGGGATGCCTCCACCTGCCTCCCACCCCCAGCACCTGTGAAATGGCGGCCGCCCACGGGGGTAGGGCCCTAATGCTAGGCGGAGGAGGATCTAGGGGCTACGCACATTTTGGGCTTTCTCAACAGCACTCCTCAGTGACAATCTATTGGTCATAATATTAACCCAATCTAGCCTGGATACAGAGTCATGGATCTTGGCCTATGTGATTGTGATGTTTTGTACGTAGATGGCTACCACCTATCACATGGTCTGTGATCCCCTTCTCTGTGGACATGTAGGGTTCTGTTGAACATGTCACCAATTGATGGTCACTGAGTAATGCTGTGGAGAAGGGATGCTGCAGTCCCTATCTTTTTTAAGCCCTTATTTTGTAGGTGTTATGTTTTTGTTTTGTTGTAGGTACACTTCAGGTCCATGAAGGCATCTTCTGCATCTGCAAGCATTGTGAAGGAAATATATGAGGTTTAAGGTTTTCAAAGTGCCTCTCAGGTAGACATTCCTTCAATGACAGTACCCCCTTAACATGGAGCTCCCACAATTTTAAAGCTATCATATAGCCAGATATCTAAGACATGATTGTTGCATATATATGCACTTGTGAAGCTTGTGATCCTAACCTCAATATCCGTCTGAGAACAGTTCCTTGTGTCTGATGGAAGTAACATTGAATCTGGCTGCTGACCTTTGTGTCCTCTCCGTATTAATGCGTATTTTCCCCAACTGCTGATATCCCAAATATCCTTTAACATGTGCTAACACCTGTATAGCTGATGGATGTGTTATCAATATTGAGGAACAATATCATATGGAGGAGGTGCTATTAATGGTCATGGCCAGTGAGTTATCCTGAGAACTAGCTAATGGTTAGTAATGCTTGCAGATGGGAATCAAGTGAGTTGGTATATTGTTACAGTATTTAGCACTGTACTGTACATGCATGTTCTTTATTTTTATCCTCTGTTTTTTTTTTCTTTTTGACCACATTTTTTCAGATTTTTGTTTTGTCAACACACTATATTTGTGAAACTTCATTGGGTTTAGCATCTGTTTCATTGAGCAGATCTTGACAAGTTGTAAGTGCTATGCACATTAATGGTTTCTTCAATTAAATTGAGTGATTTCTGATTATCCTTTTTTTCATCAGATTCCGGTGGCAATGGTGTGGTGACCACATGTGACCCTGGTAGGTGCTATGCATCATGCTTATTCTAGACTATGGCATTACCCCCTATATCCCCTTTTTTCTCCAAGAGCATATTGCTTTCCAAGGATCCGCCCGCACCACACCCATGATATTAATGCACAGTCTTGTCCATTTCTGGTTCTCTGTGTATGAAATAAAGCTTTGTTATACCAATCTCATTGTGTCAGTGTGTTTTCAGTGGTTGGGGTTATGGGACATCCACATACATCACATTTGTGTCACATTCCTATATCAGTAAACTATTGAGCATTGGTTACTATGCAATAGGTTAATATATATGATAATAATGATATTAATAATATCATAATACTAGCGAATTGCTCGTCAAAAAATGACGGCAATGAAATTGTAAGTGAGCTAATGCTATTTGGTGTATAATAATAAAATAACTAATAGATTAATAAAGTAATATACTTTACCTATTTTGAGGTAATATATGCAGAAAGCATTGTGTTGAAGAGCTGGCAATCTGTTTTGATGTTGATGCAGCATTAGTGGTGTGGAGCTGCTGTGTAAGCGTGATGAATGTGTGTAGTGTAATAGAGTGCGTGCGCGAGGCAAAACCGTTAGCGTAGCTGTGTAATTCCGTATTGTATAAGTTATTGTTCTAAAATGGAGGCTAATGTGTGGTATGCGTCTGTAGCGGAATATCCGTAGCTGTTTTGTGGTGTTTTACGTTTTTGCTGGTGGTGTTTTGCGTGTTTAGAGACCTGAAGCCTCTTTTTCGTTTTGTTCGGCGCCATTTTTTCTCTCGCTTAGAGAATTTTTTAGTGTCTAAACTCTTTTATTTTGAGTTAAATTGAGGTGTAACTTCATATTTTGAGGTCCTGGATGCCCCCTCTTGCTGTAGGTAAGCTTTTTATGTATGTTTTGTGTGTATTTATTGTGTTTTTCATTTTTTCATGTCTGCAGGTTGCGGCCGATTTTATGCGAGGTCGTAATTGGTCGTAACGTGTCTCGTATTTTGTTTGCGTTACGACGTAAAGTTTGCGAGGGTCGCAGTTGCTGGCGCTACTTGCCAGCAACTGCGACCCTAGCTTCGCGAGGGCCGCGGGCTCGCTGTGCGAGCTTGCAAGCGTGAGCAACGGTTCGTATGCTCACAACTATTCATAATATATATAATAATAAAGGGTTAATGCACCTGGCCAGTCCAATTTGTGATACTGTGGAGTATCAACATTCCCTGAAGGCCTGATAGGAATATGAAACGTGATAATGTTTATCCATTGATCCTATAACACTTAATGGGAGGTCATCAAATGATAATGGGTATACATTTTGGCACATGGCCGCTAGCAATGGCGTGGGACTTTCCAGGATGGCCATAGCGGAGATCATCCCTGATGGAGGGGAGTGTGGTGTTCATTCGTTGGTTCCCCTTCTGGATTGCTGCTTTGTGGTGGTGGTGAAGGGTCTTGTGTACTTCAATGAAGCTGTGAGCTATACCATGTAGGGTCACTCTAGGTGGGCAGGTCAGAGCAGAGGGGTCAGACAAATCACAGTCCACTGGAGAACTGGCAACCCAATGCAGTATCTTTGGCATGCAAACCTTGTGGAACCGCACATGCAGAGATCTAACTAGATATGCTGCAGTCCATAGGGTCACAGAGAGTCAGAAACAACTGAGGCAGTGAACAACAAATATTACAATGTTCCCCCTGTACTTGACATATGCAATGTGGTGGTGTAATTTGGCAACTATTTTATTGCCCAATGTAGATGTGATGAGCGAAAAGTATATACAATTATATTTATATTTTGGGGTCCACTTTAGAGCCTCTGTCAGTGGGAAATGGTTAATATGGCTGACAGTTTCATGTTTTTGTGTTGCTATTTAATCAGGTAGTGTGTCTTTAATTGCTTTATACATGTTGCAGCATGGCTTTTCATATTGGCATATGCCTGACCATTCCAACATATGATGAAATAAAACATGTTTTAAATGCCTATTTTTTATTTGTGAATTGTTGTGCAATGAATTGTAATGCTTTTCCATGCTTTCCCTATATTTTACAATCCACTGGTGTGTTTTATATTGTCTTTTACAGCGTTTAAAAACTTGTCTGTAAACCCTCTGCGGGTCCTACTTGAAGGCTGTAATAATTTTGGCTCCATTTGCCATTTACGGGTTTGGACTCCAGTGCGTCCTTGGGGAATGTTTGCATTTTAATAGCGATTTGCTATTGTAACATTTTAGGGCTTGACAGATCAAAGGCTCAACGGAGATGGAGTTCAGATTTTCACGGCCCATAGGATTTTTCCGTCTGTAACCGGCAGATCGTTTGCTGGGAGCTGAGAGAGGCTAATTTACGGGCTACAATTTCTAAAATCGGAGCAATTGAATGGGGCTCGAGGGCAAATATAAACACAAATGCTTAGGTGCAGTTTTAGAAAACTGATTAATTGACTAAAATTACAAACTTAAATGTTTGGCCATGACTGATCAGGAAATTTGTTCATTAATATGGGTATTCTCACTCAAGAGGGACACTTGAAAGACAAGGAGGGATTTTTTTTTTTGGAAGGACTGTCCCTTCAACATAGGTTATCTGGAAGGTGTTTGATTATAGAAACTCTACAGCACCAGTGCCCATAATGACGCCTAGTGCCAGGCTGCTCCCTTACAACGGGTGGCACATAATGAAGATAATTGCGATGTGTATTCCAAATATTGCATCAACACTGGTAGAGCAAACAACCAAGCTATGGGAACATAGCATTAGTATTTTATAGTAATTCTTCATCCTTGAATGCTTTCTTTTTTTGTTGTTTGTGATAAATATTCAGTAGTTATTTTCTAATCTCCACAATCTCCTTTAAGTATTCACAGAGCATGGGTTGGCAGTGTGATATTTCTATTCTGTATCCGTAACGCTCAATGTCAGATTATTCATGTTTGCTCAATAAGTCAAATATCCAGGGTCGGCCACATCAATCAGCGTCCTCCCGATCGAAGTCTGAGAAGATTGTTTGCCCTGACATTAGTAAGAAGACTTTTTAATGGGATACACGTTCTCTTTTCTATCAGATAAAATAAACTAGATGTAGATCCAATGTAGATCTTTGGCACTAAAGAAAATGCTTTTAGAATGATGGTATTTATAAACACATTAACTAGACTTCAGGTAACCTTAAACTAATTGTGTAGGCTTTGAGTTATCATGTCTGTTATACTAAATTGATTTATTCCAAACTTCCCATTTATATACAAGAGAAAAACTGCACAGGCTTTCATAAGTAATATAATTGGAGAAATTTACGGAGACATGTTTAAAAATGGCTATCATTAACATTTACTGGCAGGGTATAAGACAAGCATGACATAAGTAAACTTATTAGTATAGAAGGGGGGTGATGGCCGTTTTCCTGTGTGAACTTAATTCCCGAAGTAGTTTTTTTGGATGCTAGAGACAAAGGTGTACGAGATTATATGCTGGTGATCTGGTGAGGCAGCAGGATCTATTAAAAGGAGGTCTTCACTGTTTGATTAGGTGACTTTAAGGAACAAGTGTGGCTTCTTTAAATTGATGGGTTTTCAGAGAGTACTGTTTAGAGTTTGGGAGAGTCGGGCCAAGTGAGGTAGAAAATTACATAGGGTAGCAGCTACAAGAAGAGGTCAAAAGATGAGCAAAAATATGGTGAAGAGAGATGTATGTTGGGTAAATACTTCTAAATCTTCTAGAATCTTCGAGTATTTTTTGTTTGAAAAGTGAAATATTAAAATGACCTATGGAAACAGATTAAACTCCTTAATATATTTATCACATAAGAATTTTGTTTAATATTCACTTGACAGTTACGGATAGCAAATTGTCTCGTACTAAAGATTAGCCATTCCACATTTGGCAAGCTGTAATTATTATTGTCCTTATTATGTAGTTATTGTCCTCATGAGAACTCACATTATTATAGAGGAGATAATTGGATCTTAACAATGTGAGGTTGTTTTCTAACTCATGCCATGATGTTTGAGAGAAGGCCAAAACCCACAAATTAATTTAGCTTATGGTGGTCAAGTCGGTGAGAGAAGCCCTCCACCTTACCTCAGGGACATGCAAATAAGCTCACGGTATTTGTATTGTGTACTCTGTGGAACACTTCTCTCATTGGTTTACATATTATAAGCTACATTAATTTGTGTTTATTAGCCTTTTCACAAAATCCATGCACTGGATTTCAAAAGCCTCAGCCGGAGGAAATCCAAAAAATAAAAATGGTACCATCTGTAAGTAGGTTAAAGGTAGGCATGTGCTATAAAATGGCGAGTGGATTAAAGTGTAGTATATTGTGAGCTCATTTGCATGTTCCTGACCAGTCTTCCAGAATGTAGTTCTTGAGATTTTGAGCAGAAAGCAAGTTTAATAGCTGTTTTTTATAAAAGTAAATAAACACACAACTCATTGATAATGCATATCCAGTGTTCAAGTCATTACACAAATCTTATCCAGTATCAACAGTCATCTCGTTGATTTTTTTTATTATTTTTGTACTGGAATTGATGAAGAATAAGCATTGTACTTTCAAATCTTTCTCAGCTGGTAAAATGTCGCAACTTGTAGGGGGTGTCAATTTATTGAATATTCTAATAGTGAACTATTGAAAGCAGTTAACGACTTCAAATTACTGTTTTCATATTGAACTCTTCCAGGAAAGATGCAGAACAAGGAAGACATTGTTTTTATAGAAGTAAAACTTTACTTTTGTTGAACATTAAAGGGCCACATAAACTCATTTACAACATGCTTTCTTGAGAACTATACTTTATAATAAAATGCCTTAAAGTAAAAACATAAACCATAATTTATTAACTTTTAAGTGCTATTTTTTACTGTGGGCAACCATAGCCTTGTTTGTTTGAGCTGCTTGCTTGAGCTATTTCCTCAGAGAGGCGTCATATAAACTTTCCACATATCCATTAGTCCTAGTAAAAGAAACTTAAGATTGCCACATTCAGTCCAAATATTAAAATGTCTTTTAATGTTATTGCTCAGTGAGCTAGTAATATTTTTTTTATGATTTACCTTTTTTTTAGGAATCTTTGAATCATTTCAAAGAACAAGTAAACATAATCGGCAAAAATAAGAGGGTATATGTTGTAGACTCCATTTTTATTCTGAGCCTCACCAGAATCCAAGTTCCAAGTCCAGGCTCACTAGAGAGCTAGGCTACAACAGTAGCCACTAACCAATAATCCAATACTAATGAGCTTTTATCCAAATCTTTCTCGTTTTACTCATGGGCTTGTTATTATCAGGCTCCCAAATATATGATGGTGCAAGAGGATGATCTAGATTTACACTTGATAATCCCACTCATTACCTTCTGCCACTTCTAATTTAGCAGCTATATTTAATCTGAAAACAAATATACCATAAAATGATTAGTATATATCAATGGTTCCTAAAGTGGTCTGCGGATGGCCAGTGGTCCGTGAGATCTGTTCAGGTGGCTCACTATGTAAAAAAACAAAAAAAAACATGAAACCTAATTAAAAAATTATAAAGCATAACACAGTAAAGTTTGCAAGTGGTTAGTCAAGATTTTGCTTGACGTTTAATTGGTCAATTGAGGGGACAAATTAGAAGTCACTGGTGTATATCAGCGCTAGCATTGGCTATTCTGTTCTTCTAAATTCGACTTGTAATGTACCCCAGCACTACATGTCTAGCTGGGTCTGTAATGAGAATGAAATGATAATCTGAATACAGAAACGATAAGTAATTACAGAAATGTAATCCTTGACAGCATAGAAGATGTATCATGCTGAACTGCACAAGGCACCTACCTTGATAAAGTTTATCTATCCAAAGCTGTCATTCACTCTCTGCTCTTCCCAGGCAATACTGTCTTTGCCAGCAGCACACTCCTAATGACAAATGCTTGTCCTGTTTTTCACAAATAGTTACAATTATTTGCATTATTTAAAAAAGTAAACCTTTTTCCTGTTGTAACTGCCCTGCAGCAGTTTATATGTAGTAGCTTTTCAATGTAAAAAAAATAAGCAGCAGAAGAGTAAAAAATCATTGATAAAGTGATTTATGTAATGGCTGTTTACAACAGTGAAAGATTTAAGTCAATAACACCAACAGGGGAGAACAAAAAAATGCTATTTCACTTACTTTTATGACATTTTTTGAAAATAAACGTACATCTTGACATATTGATAAATTGAATGTTTTTAAAGAAAAGCATTTCTTCTAAAAACATTTCCTTCCAGACGAAATTATCAATAAATAATATTAGCATTATAATTGTAATGGAGTGGAATATGAATTCTGCTTGATAAAAATGATTAGTTTGCAAAAAGTAACGTGCATTTGGTCCTGAAAAAACATAGAGATGGTGTTGGATGTAAGAAAATGAATAGGCCAATATCCGTGCTCAGATGTGCAATGTTATTTAGAAACATAATTAATGCTATGCACAGTTTTGTACCAAAAGAATACATTAAAGGACCACTATATATAATAAAATGTATGATAGAGCTGTCCTTCTTTTTCAGGAACAAGCCATATTTAAGGCCACATTGCTTTATTCCAGTCCAACCATGTATCTTTGTCATAAACCATTGTTTTAGTGCAGACTCAAGGGAAAGGGAGTCCAAGATTGTGTTTGTCTTGGGTTATATATGTGTTTTTTTAGTACATACACCACAAACAAATGGAATCCATTACTGGTTCAGTAGAACAGGGCTCTATCTCTTTTTCAAATCTTTTTGTAAAACAAACACCGAACAGTAACATACTGCAGCCTTTTGATATAGAATAGTCTAGATGTGCTTTCTGAGTCAGTCATTTATTTATAAGCCTGGCTGTAATTCCTTCTTCTGTAATAAGATTTCAAGTCTCCGCTGGGCTCAGAGGAAGAATATCATTTTTGTAAATGTCATTTGTTTTATTGTAGTGTGAATTATATTGTCACTAACAAGTAAATATGTGCATTCAGAGCAGATATGCAGGTTCTCACTCTTCTAGTTTGACTTACTGATGATGCATTATTTCTTAAACCTGCTGTGAATGTCTCCAGCAAATAATAATTATAAGTTGCAGTAAATCTGTATAAAGCACTACCAAAAAGTCACATTTCTGCTGTAAAGTACAATTTTAAATAGGGTTTAGCAAATTCTTGTATTTTTTGTTGGCTGGTTGCCTCATAAAATCTTGGGTGGACTTTTTAATAGAATGGATGTGTCGATTTATGACCAACCTGGAAGAGATTCTTACCCACATATGTTCAAAAACTCAACACATACTACAGCTACATAGATGATCTCTTCATCTGGACAGAAGGAGAAAAAAAACTCCCAGACTTTCCAGAATGTTTTCAATACTGTCTATTAAACTTTAAATGAATTACTCTGTAGAACACGTGAACTTTCTGGACGCTACTATAAACATCACCAATGACACACTCCACTAATCTGTATATAGGATACCCAGAGACATATGCGACTACCTTCATAGCTCCAGTTTCCATCCCTCCCCCACCAAGCAAGCCATCATCCATAGACAAGCCATTAGATACCATTGCATATGCTCAAACACTGGAAACCTTTACAAACCTTTAATAACACTGTATGAAGGGTTACTGGCCCTGTGTCATTACGAAAAAAATACCCTCCACCCTATAAACACCTCTTGATCACCTGTTACATCACGAAACTAAAGAAACTACTTAAAATAAATCTCCATTGACCACAAACCATCTGGCTCTAGAATAAGTACGCAAATATTAAAAGATTTAGAGCCACTACTAACAGGGGACATACAATTAGTAAAATATATTTCCAAAACATTCCTGCATTTAGGCAGCCACCAAATAAATATTGGTCTGCAGAGGATTGGCCAGAACAGAGAAAATGGGACCAAATCTTGCATCAGAACTTGTTTTTTTACCATGTACTCAACCCCTGTACAGCGCTACGGAATATTTTGGTGCAATATAAATAAAGATAATAATAATAATAATAATAATAATACACTGCCACACATATAAACAAGACCTATAATATATATCAGAGAGTCACATTCATGCACATCCTCCAATGTGGTTTACATAATACAAGGCATTGTATGTGATAGGAACGGTTACATTGGGGAAGCCAGCCATTATCTGCATCTAAGAATGAATCAACACAGACTTTCTTTCAAGATGCAAAATGAAAGCTGTTATTGTACCTATTTTACCATAATGGTCACTCCATCCAAAACCTAAGATCAAAATACTCTGAGCTAATTTGAAAAACATCCAGGAAAGAAAAACATTTGAAATGAAGTTGACCAAATTCTTTAACACTGAAGATACAGGACCTAACATGAAATTGAGTTTTCTGGTGCATCATCAAAATGTTTTATGGTCATGACACATTCTTTCTCCTGTTTTACTGTTGCCTTTCAACCCATCAATATGTGCGGGTATTTATAGCCCTAACAGACTTTTTAGGCAATGGGCACATAGATAACACTGTCTTTCCTCTTGTCTCTGACAATGTCTATAGATCCACACAATTTACACACTTGATCGATCAGTAACTTTATTTATGATGACTGTCTTTTGTCCTATGTGGGTTTATTTTTTTTACTTCATTAATCTTTGTCACAAAAGATGGTATTTTTGCATAATTAATTACTTCCGACTTGATTAAGATATATATACAGTACTTAAAAAGTGGATTCAGGTCCCACATAGTGCAGTCTTATCAGCAGAAAACCATAAAATAGATATACATTTCCTATGCTTTATGTGCAATGATGGAAAAAAAAACTCCAAGTTGCAAGCTATTTTTGTAGTATATTTGCTGCCAAATGTGCAGAGACCACCTGAAGTGTTCCACTGAAATCTCATATGGCTCACTCCGTGTACCGGAGGTTCTGTTAAACAGCCTCCGGTTTCTACTGCGAAGCTTTATATCCCACCACACCAGCCTGTACCTGCTATTGGCATGTTGCAGTGATCAGAGCCAAGCAGCAAGAACTAAAAACAGAAAACTGCAAAAGGTGCCTCAAGATATCTATAAACATTAGATGTTCGTTCTGTATATCTGCTATGATTCTTCTTGGCATTTACCTGCAGTATGAAAAGGTGCACAATTATAGACTTATAATAATGTTTCTTGTGATTATTCAGCACTGATTACGAATAAAAGAAGTATTTAAATTAAACTTTTAAACTTCACATTATAATTTTGGTGTGGTAGGATATAGAATAGCTTCTTCTCTTAACTTCATTTCAGGTGTCCAAGGAGTAGGAGACAATCTACCCAGATGGCAGAGTCCTGTTAGGATGACCTCCTGGACAGATCCTATTCACTCCTTGGATATCTTATATCTTGTTTGATTACAGTGTCTTCACTCCTTTGGTTTACTTATTTGTGATGACACATGTTCTGGACTAACCTCTGAGGATTTCAAATACATTGTTAAATACATGTTAAATACATTTCATATACTCTATTCACTTTTTCACTTTGAGGTTGTATTTATATATTTTATCTCCTATGTCAAAGCCGAATTTCAGTATTTGTAGTATGACAAATTTGAAAATGTCATTTGTATTTAAAACTTTGGACTTTTAAACACAGTTGTGAATTATAAGCCAGCATAAAAACAAAATGGCTAAACATCCATGTCATAATGAAACTAAGGATCGCCTAAAGCAACGTTTTGAAGCATTTTTGTATCAATGGCCACTGTCACATTTTTTTTTATTTTTTTTATTGTATTTGTTCTGCAGCACCATATAGGGCGGGGATCTCAAAGTTTGGTCCTGATGGGCCGCGTACAGGCTTGGATGTTAGGATTTCCTTTTTGTGCACACATGAGTCAATCAGCAAGACTGAAGAATGCAATAGTCTCACCTCAAATCAGGCCTGTGTTTGGCCCACCGGGACCGAACTTGGACACTACTGTTATAAGGTGTATATAGGATTTTTGCCGCCTTTGTACACTGCAGTAGTGTAGTATGTCCAGATATGAGGAGCCAAGATGGTTTCGGTAGAAATGTGCGAGTGATCTGTGCCAAACATGCCAAGGGAATCAGGGAAATGGCCATATGGAAGCAGCAAATTGGTCATGCTTTACCCTCGAGCCACGGGTTTACTACCCTGCCCTAAAGAATAAAAAAAGACTCACACATTTCTATTAATTCTCTGCATACTTTGTGTGAAAAATATGCAGAACATAAATCCTGTGTTTATTTAAATAATGCTTCAGCTTTGTTTTCAGTTCCTTTTTCATATTTAGTTTTCATTATGTTGTAATCTATTCTTTGTTTTCTCACCCTATGTTATTTACATCTTTTATTCTAGGCTCTCTGAGTTTCCTCTTGTGCTTCTCCACCAAACACCTACTATGCAATTATCTACTAATACCCTGCTTTTGTGTGTATTTGTTATTCTGCTACCACCTTTAGTGAATACAGTAATGTAAAGTTATGGGAAGAAGCTGTGCACGTATTAATGCCATAACAAAATAGTATTTTCATTACAGAGCATATGCGTATATTACTTTTTGGTAACAATTAGGATAATTGCATGGATATTTCCTGTTTTCTGGTCGCCAGCAGTGGTGGCCAGTGGCCACGAGGTGGAGCAGCCAAGATTTTATTCAATTTCTTGTTAGTGTAAATCTTATCAACTGCCACTACCCTAACCCCTAAACCCAGCCCGCCACCTTGAAAACAGGAAAGGTCCAATGGAATTTATTCTGTAAAGTTAACAAAGTTATGTCATTTCAATGCACCGGGGCCCAGGCTCTGGACCCCTATATATATATATATATATATATATATATATATATATATATATATATATATATATATATATATATATATATATATATAATCAGAGTATTGCAGTATATAGTGATACCTATTTACTGGACAGACATATTCATAGTTTTCATGACAAGCTTTCGAGAGATGATCCTCTCTTTATCAAGTCAAAAGCAATACTGATAAGATATGAGAGAAGTAAACAAAGTGGACGGAATAGAAGAGGGAAAAAAATAATTGGGCTGAGATTAGTGAGAAACAGATCAGCATCACATATATAGTTGTGAGCGTACGAGTTGTTGCTAACGCTGCGGGCTCGCTACGCGAATCGGGGCCCTCGCGAAGCGAGGGCCGCGACTCGCGTAGCGAGCTGCGGCCCTCGCGTAGCGAGGGCCGCGGCTCGCGCAGCGAGCCGAGGCCCTCGCGAAGCGAGGGCACTGCCCGAGGGTCTCAGTTGCTGGCATGGAGCGCCGAAGGCGCTCCATGCCAGCACCTGAGGACCTCGCGAAGCGAGGGCCGCAGTTGCTGGCATGGAGCGCCGAAGGCGCTCCATGCCAGCAACTGCGACCCTCGCAAACTTCACGTCGCAACCCAAACACTACGACACACACATTACGACACTCGCAAACAACATACGACACACGTTCACACACATTACGGACTCGCAACACTCGGACGCAACTCGCGAACATTACAAAATGTAAAACACAATACATACACACACCACATACATAAAAAACTTACCTACACCAAGAGGGAGCACCCAGCACCTCAAAAATACAACTTACACCTCGATTTTACTCGAAATAAAACAGTTTAGAGACTAAAAAAAAATCGAAGCGAGAGAAAAAATGGCCGCCGAACAAAACGAAAACGAGGCTACAGCACTCTAAACTCGCAAAACACCACAAGAAACTCGCAAAACACCACAAAACACCTACGGATATTGCGATACAGACGTATACCACACATTACTCGCCATTTTACGCCAATGCGGAAGTACACGACAACGGTTTGGCCTCGCGCACGCACAGTGTTACACTGCACACATTCAGCACGCTTACACAGCAGATCCACACCACTAATGCTGCAGCAACATCAAAACACATTCACAGCTCTTCCACACAATGCTTTAAAATAGGTAAAGTATATTCATTTATTAATCTATTATATATTTCATTATTACACACTAAACAGCATTAGCTACCTTACAATTTCATTGCCGTCATTTTTTGACGGGCAATTCGCTAGTAGTAAATAATGTCCTGATAGGTCAGTACTGATAGAGAGGATCTTATCTCGAAAGTTTGTCATGAAAACTATGAATATATAATAATAAAAAAGTTATCACTATATACTGCAATACTCTGATTATTCATCTAGATTAGTTGACATTCACAGCTACCTCACTCTTTACATATATACACACACCTCCCCAACCTGTTCTCTTCGTGGGTAAGGACTTCAACAGCACAAAGTCAGTTTATACTTCCACAACTAGCAAATCATTTTCATTTTTTTTTTGTTGCAGTAAAAAACATTTTCCCTCATAATGTGTACCCTCACTACTACAAATTCTCACTCTCTTTCTCTCTACATGTGCACAACCAGAGGTAATTATATTGTGCAGCCTTTTAAGGTCTCAGGAGCCATATATTCTACCCTTCAAGTGAAATAGATCGCCTATGACCGGTTTGATTTTCCCATTATTAAGTTGATATGTCTATTTGTTGTGTTACCGTTATGGAGAATTATCTTCGGATGAGAAGGTAGTAAATAGGCTCTATAGAATAATACAGAACTGGAGTGGTCTTGCCTCTCTATTCAAAAGCAACTCACTTCTTGAGCACAATAATCCTTGCCTACTGAGAATCACTGCGTTGAGAAGAGATATCTTAGTTTTCAAGGTGTATTGAATTATTTGATTTTGACATTGCAGTATTTTTGTAACGTGGCAATTAGCTCATACTGGAAACTTGTTGTTTTTCTGCCTTCTGTAATTAAAAGATCCCTCTAGCTCTCCAGAAATGTGAAAATGTAAGTTCTGTAAACAATGATTTTCATTCAATGTAATAAAAAAAAAAAAAGAAAATGGGTGTAACAGTAGAGAAAAACACATTTGCTGCCTGTGTGCCGCTCCTTCCATTTCTGGAACCTCACTTACATTGGTGGCAGAGTGTTGTATAATTACTCTTGACTAATCCAAAATGGATGTTACCAGTTCATAATAACAGCAGGCTTTTGATGAGGAACTTGAAAACATTCGCTGAGCTGTTGATAAAATATCTATTTAGCCAAGGCCAGGAATTATATCACACTCTGCCACCTAAAAATATAGGGCCCTATGTAAATCTCTGCAAAATGTATTATGAGTGCTATAGCAGCACTGTAAATCCTACCTAGCTATGTTAATCCCACTCCCTTAAAATATTAAGAGAGAACTCCTACGGTAACTCCTCCTGCTATAAGTGAACTTCACGACAAAGCCGAAAAGCAAGGCAAAAATCTCCATTGAATTTTGCCCTGATGCCCAAACCCTATCTAATAAGACTTAACGGATCACTCGCAAATAAGGGCACTGCCGTAACTGCAAAAAGCAGAAGAAAGATTTACGTGTAACAAAGACCACTCGCAAGGAGTTTTCAAAGGCTTACTGAGTCCCCCCAGAAACATTTAAAGTGACAGTATAGCACAAAAAGCATTACAAAATTCAACATTGTTTGACACTTAACAATCCGATAACAACAAATGTGTAATTAAAAAATACTATATGTTAGTATTAAGCCAGTTTTCTGATACAAAATCTAAGGTAACACACAACCCAGTACTCAAGGGGTTAATATACTTCACAAAACCACGTTGCCTAGGAACAAATTAATGCATTGTCTATAAATATATCATATTTTAACTCAAAATAAACACATTTATTTATTGAAGCTAAATCTTTTTAATATCAAAATATATTAATAAATAAAAAACAATTGTTTCCTTGCTGCAGCAGTTACAGCACTTCACACTCATAATTTCCATGTCGGTCACATTTCCTATTGGCTCCTAAGGCCCTCTAAAGCTTGGTCTGGCTACTCTGTACACAGAAATCTGTTGCAGCTTAGGCAGGATTTACAGCTGTGGAAATTAAACATAAAAAAAAGTATTTTTTCGGGCCGATTTGCGAACTTGAGAATGTTGTGCTATTAATTCTAAGACCTAACATCACTTTCCCTTTTTATATAAAGTAGAGTAGTGCGTTCTTATTTGCATTTACAGGGCTACGTATTGGTCTTTACCCCCCTTGGGCGTTCTCTCCAGCACACGTTGGGCTTTGGGCTCCATTTGCGTGTTAAGGGCTAGCTGGCGCGTGACTTTGTTGCAATTTAATAGCATGGTTGGAATTGTAGAGGTTACAGGCTTGACAGATCAAAGAATTTGCGGGCTGCGAAGTTCCACATTCACATCCCGTAGGCATTTTTCGTCCGTCCTGCTGCTTACCCCGCAAGTCGTCTGTGGAGACTTTTACTGGGCTAATTTAATAGCCGTAAGTCCTACTGTCAACATTATGGCTACGTTTTAACACATTGCCCAAATTTAATGAGGCTGTTAGAGCACCTGATTTACATGGAGGCCATAGTTTGTAGAAGATGGAATGAGAATCACATCCAGTATGAGAGGGAAGAATTGAGTTACTGTGTAAGTGGTGTTTTTTTTGTTTTTTTTTGGGGGGGGGGGGGGGGGGCGATTTGGTTTTTAATAATTTCTTTAGTCAGTATACCAAGTATAATTTAATATACCACCAGTACACATAACTTTGACAACTTTACATGCATGATGGATGTCCATAAAAATGTTATCATACTGTGGATACAGAGAATGGAGGGAAAGATAGGCGAGACATCAGTCCAATCACAGATATTGTCCCTTGAAAACTTTGTGTATTTCATACAATTTTCAAAGTACCCGAGCCTTTTAACAATATATATGTGTTACAGGATCTTCAATACTCCAAATTTTCAATGCAAAGATGTATTTAAAATTTTAGTAACATGAAATACTGTATAAAAACTGCTGCTTTTACTCCTCAAACAGAGCACTGAAAATGAAGTGGGGGAAAAAAACTATTGAACTGTTTTTGGATTGATGCTTGTTTCAAGATTTTTTTATATAAGCAATTTATTTTTTTATTTTTGCTGGGACTCTATTCTTCTGAAAGAACCAAACAATGTGAAGTTCCCTGCAAATACCAAAGTACTTTGCTTAGTGTAACAAAAATGCCATTTTATTTTATTTGCCATTTTAACCCTAAGGAAAAAAGAATGAACATTATTTTTGTAGAGAAGAGAGAATATAAGCTTTAAGTGGGTGTTTATCATTTATGGTCCTTTCAGGACCTGTAAGTTTGTCCCAATTAACTGTGCCGGTGCAACTGATCTGTACATAAGATAGATTGAGTGATGTAAAAGCTAACACTACACCATTTAATAGCCATTCTAAAACAATGAGAAGATATTACAATTTAGAATTTGTACAGATTCTCCATTTGATTTTGACCACCCTTCCTGATGGAGCAAAGCAGTATCCATGAATTCAGAGTCCCTTTAACATAGATGAAACAGGTGTTCTTTTTACATATTTGTTTCATTTAAATAATGGCTTTGGGAGATGAAAGGCCTTTAACATATACAACTGCATGTGTTAATTATAGTTCAGAAATCAAAGGCAGCTAATCTGAACCCAACACAGATCCAGATGTTTTGAGTTGATGGATTTATTCTCTGTATTTAATCAGAATTGCACCTGCAACACTAGTCACACGGAGAAATGAACACACACGTTTTTATTGTTGGTTTTTGATTTTTATTGTCTTTACAAAATGCAGAATTATATTAATTTAAAATAAGCATTTATTTTATTAAATATATTTTATTTATAAATAGTTGGACTTCTTAGAAATATGGTAGTAATTACTACAAAAAAAAAAGCTGTAATGTAGCAGAGATTTATTCTGTATTGGAATACATGAATTTATGTTCTCTTTTTGTATGATTTGGGCTCCATTAAGGCCTTTTACCTCACTAAGTGAACTTTTCATGGTGTGAAAGAGCACAAAACTGTATTTTAAAATCTAGTTTAAGTCTGTCCTGCCTACCGGCAATTTCATGATTAATAAATTAATGATTATCAGATAACCATGCGGCCCGCTGTAAGAACTTCACTTGCTTTTCCTTTATTACCTGGAGCGAAAAGTTGTTGTATAGGACACAGACAGAAATATACACAGGAAGATAAGTCTGGGAGGGCCTAACTGACAGAGCTGTTAGTCACAGCCAGCTCCATAGACTCCATAATTTATAAAGTAGTACTTGGCCTATTATCTACAGCTGCTACACACTCCTGCTAATGAAAGACAGTGGGGGATGGATAAGGAACATCAGAAGCTAATATCAAGATATATGGGTAAAACTGCATTATTAAAAAAGAAAAAACGAAGTGCATTTTTTCTTTATTTTCAGTGCTCTATCTGTATCTAATGAGCATTTTGGATCAGTGGCTCTTTCATATAATTGCATACTGTTTCTGTTTTTGGAAGTCTACAAGATGTTGTAATGCAAAAAACCTCACATTATGGGAAAATCAGATTTAACATAATGGAACAACTAAGCATTGTCCTGCAGACGCTCCCTAAACAGATGTTCACAGCTGGCTGCAGCTGTTCTGTATAAACCACTTGCACTTGAACAATGAGCATTAGTAAGGAAAGCCCTTAAACAAGTGGCTGCGTTATGCAGTCCAAGTTCTCAAAAGCATTTAACCCTTTATTTTGACATCATGCAAATCTACTATCTGCTATCTAAACCAAAAAAACATACTGGATCATTATAACCAAAAATAATAATTTGGTAAACATTTCTATATTTTTAACTAGGCCAGCTAATTTCATTATCCTCCGTAATGGTGACATAAGGTACTCTTCAGTGCACCCCTTATTCCTGTTCACTCACATGGGAGCTGTCATCTTGCATATGGTCACATTTACAGTGCAGGGGGCTCATACTACCTATTTCTCATGCTACTAATAAGATAATGATATTCTGTGTGTAAGTAAATAGAATCAGACACTTGTGTGAAGTACCTCTCCTGTGGTACCTTCAATACCAGCTGTGAAGAAAGGGAATTCTCATGAAGGAGAACAGGAAGAAAGGGGAGGTTCCAGAAGGTAAAAACCTGTGTGAAGTGTACATTTTATATAACCATTACATTGAGGGAGATGCAATCTATTAAGTCACCTTTAATGAAAGAAATGGATTCCTTCACAGCAAAGGCAGTCAGATTGTTCAACTCCAAAGGCAGTTGTGGCAACAGATTCCGTTGATAAATCAACTTTAAAATGGGGTGTGTATATTTTTGAATACAGCTGACATGGAAAGTTATGTTGGTTAACTTAGAGTAGGTAGGATATTAATCCAATTAATAATTCTATAGCAAGTTTTTGGGATAGGTCCACAATTTACATAATACATGGTCCAGAGGAATTCTAAAAAAGGTTGAAATTGATCGGCCAATAGTCTTTTTTTTTTCCCAACCTCAATTATTTTAATTTAAGAGGGGTTTGCTTTTTGGTCCGTTACTTTTATGTAAAATATATAGAAGAGAGATATGGAGAGCAAAATTTTAACTTTGGATTACTGATGAACTATTATTATTATTATTGTTCTGTCTTTTTTAGTAAAAAAAAAAACAAATAAAGTAAAACGATGCAAAGGTGTTATATTATAAAGGCATTGTATTTAACATTCAAGATGCTTTTGGTTTATAATTTATTAATACAAAAACAAAAAAAGCCGCTATCTGACTGTAGAGTCGTGCGTAGATGGGCTAAATAGGAATACTAATTATAGCTCTCAAATCGAAATGGATTTGCACTCATTTGCCCATTATCATACGTGTAACGTTCTTTAAAGGCAGCTTAAAGCGCTTTACGATGATTTAGTAAAATATCTGGCCCTTGTGATATTGAACACCATACACTATTTCTTTTAATATGGTTTTGTTGAAGAGGATGCATATTTTTGTTCTTTCAGTTTGTACGTGTGCTGCTTTGCATATCATTAGTTATCCTATCTGGGAAATATATATGAATAGCAACATAGCAGATTGACTTACAGTTCCGGTACACAATTGTTTTGCATATGATAACAGGATAAAACTTTAATAGGTTTTGTCACGTACTTTATGTGGGCATGCAAAATTGGTGAAAGATGATTGAATAACCTCCACTGTTATATAGTATGGAAAAAAAATGCCATTCTGAGTAAATATACAGGATAGAAGACCTGCTTGCGCTACCAAATTCCTTAGTTGAAAAGCACCCTTGCACCCACCATAACATAATTAGTGCTTGGTCAGAGTACTCTCTCCAGCCTCATTTTAAAGTGCACATAACCAAATTCTAACTAATGGGCCCCATAAAAGATTGAAACTGTTTTCTGTTAGTGAAGGGCCCGTAGCCCACCTCAGGCTTGCCTGGGATTGGGGGGAGGGGCCACCTGACATGGCAGGCCCGGGTAGGGGCGGGGTGGTGGCTAGCTGAGGGAGGTGGAGCAATGTAGGCGTTTGCCGCCAATTTTCTCCAGTCCGCCCCCAGCTAGCCATGGGAGCAAATGCCCACCCACCCATCCCTAGAGTATTGTTGTTAACGTGTTGTATATATTGTACTGTAAAAAAAAAAAAAAAAAAGCAGCTGTGTATTAAGTTGTTGTCTATGTATTCATTGTGGTAGATGTATCTTTTAAGTGTATATTATATGATATCAGACGTTTGTTTATTTTGTCACAGCGGCGGGTGGTGAAGGGAGTCGCCGGGACAGTGGAAAATGGGGGAGATCCTACCCTACGGGGGTACGGATGTTCCAACACGGTAGGCCCTGGATGAGGCTTCTGGGCGTAGGGTGTACTGTCTCTGTCCAGGCTCCTCCCCTCGGGGTTATGTTTATTTATGTATTTATCGTTATGGTTATTACATCATGTTGTGTTTACCAATAAACGCTGTGGCCAGTTATCTCCCAAGAAATGGTCTGTGTCTAATCTGTGTCTAATTTTGTATTCAATGGGTGATGGGGTATAAATTCTTATATGCACCTACCAAATGGGCTTTGCTTAGGTCATGAGTTTCTGGCACTGTACTCAAAGTAGATCTCATCTTAAATAAACTAAAGGCATTTTTGATAACAGTTTAAAACATGTTCACCGAGGAAAACGAGTCTCTTGGCATGCTTGTGATGTGTAGATAAACTCAGAACTGCTTTTTATTTCCACACTAGCGACTTGCCCGTCAAAAAATGACGGAAAAAACATTGTAAGGCAGGTAATGTTTGTTTGCAACATTTATTTTGTTGGTGTTCCAAGATACTTCGGCACTCATTGCGAGCCTCGCGCTGTGCGCCTTCGGCGCTCATTGCGAGGCTGTTGGTTGTTTGTGTGCTATGAGCAGCATTGGCGTTTTTTGTATGCTAAGGAAATAATTAATGAAATAATAAACTAATATACTTTACCTATTTTGAAGCAATATATTCAGGAAGCATTGTGTTGAAGAGCTGGCAATCTGTTTTCATGTTGCTGCAGCATACAATGTGTGTTTTCACTGCTGTGTAGTGTAAAAAGTGTGCGTGAGCGAGGAAAATCCGTTAGGGTAGCTGTGTACTTCCGCATTTTGTAAGTTAGTGTTGTAAAATGGCGCCTAATAGTGTTGTTCTTGGACCTCGTCCAGCTTTTTCAGAAAATCTGTATGTGCTTGGTGACGTTTTGCGTGTTTAGGGTCCTGTAGCCTCATTTTCGTTTTTTTCGGCGGCCATTTTTTCTCTCGCTTAGGGGATTTTTGGGTGTCTAAACTGTTGTATTTCGACTTAAATTGAGGTGTAACTTCAGTTTCAGAGGTCCTGGGTGACCCCCCCCCCCTTGCTGTGGGTAAGCTTTTTATGTGTTTGTTGTGTGTATTTATTGTGTTTTTAATGTTTTCATGTGTGCGTGTTTCAGGAGCGAAGGTCGTATTTTTGTGAGCTCATAATCTTTATTTTTCTAAGTCCCGCGGCTCGTATTTGTAGATGGTATGTCTGTAAATGTTGCCGTCGACGTGGGAGCCTCCCCCTCCGCAAATGCGGCCCCTCACTTCACGAAGGTCCGCATTTGCGGGCCTAAAGTCCGCAGTTGCTGGCAAGGAGCGCCTTTGGCTTCGCGAGCCTGCAGCGTTAGCAACAACCCGCATGCTCGCAGTACAGCTAATAACATCAGAGAAAGCTTTACATTTCCTAGATATGTAAAGCATTGCAATCTTATTTTAAAGCTTTAACAAAATCATTTTGATGACGAAAAATGATTTAAAAGTAATTCCTAATAGGTATTGTAATTAGGAAAATAGTGTTACTTTTAAAGACTATGAAGAGAACAAATATGAAGCCTTCAATATATGTCACTAAATTACTGAATATTCTAACATTATTATAGGTTCCTAGTACAAGGGTATTTTGCAGGTATTATGCTGCCCTCGGCCCATTCAGCGACCCAGTTACTACTTCTCCTTTGTCTTGCTACACAGGTTTTCCACACACCTATAGAGAAAATCATAATTGTATATGTGACCATGTAAGTATACAGTAAGTCTTAAAGTTTCATGCACACTTAAATAGAATATTATCTGCAAACAGACATTTCTTTAACTATACTTTAGGTGATGTGCTACCCCTGAAAATGTGCTTCCCTAGTCCTGGGCCTCACAGGTCTAGACTGAAGCACACCCATGGTCTACTGCTTTGTGAAGTATGCAACAAACAAACAACATTATTAGCTGTATGTGATAGCGATGGATAGAACCACATTTACAGAGAAAATCTTTGTTTTCGCAGACTCTTATAGTACACGGGAGCATTAGTATTTTTCAAGGCACAAGGGGCCATCAAAGAGCAGGGCAAGCAAGGCTTGAAAATATACTTTCTCTATCGAACATATGAAGGTAAGGTAAGTGTTCAATGCTGAAATTATCTGGAACCACCAGTGAGCCAACAACTCCCTCTCTCCCCATTTTGTGTAACTCTTGAATCCACTATAATAGTTATTAGCGAAATGCGTTCTGCGCAGGCGTTACTCACAAGCTGCTAACCCTGTGCATGCGTAACAAAGTGAGAGGAAGGGAGAGTGAGTAAAGGGGAGAGAGGGAGGGAGATATATAGAGCGCACACAGAGGGCAGAGGGAGGGCAACAAAGTTGATGATGAATTTAGTACAAATTTTGCAAACATATGAAGTTTTTCACAATCCGTGTCCCTTATCTAACCTAATAGGTGAATAGGTAAAACACATAAATATATTCAATTTGCCCAAGTATATATTTTGGTAACAGTGCAGGCAATACTGATGTGAAGCAAAGGCTCACTATACCGATATGGTACAGAATTCTATTTTTGCAAGTGCAAGCCCCGTTGCTATGGAAATTACAGTGTTTACCACCTCGCCAATTATTCAGAGACAATTGCTTAGCAAGGTTAATTATACAGTGTGAAAGGATTTACTTGTTTGCCATGGAGCATCAAAAATATGTTTTACTAGCTCCCCTATACAGATATGCTGTTAAAGTAAATCACATTTTGGGGGAAAATCAATAGAATAGGGAAAAGCAAGAGCCTATATAAGAATGGAAGTTGCATGGTTATTGTATCCAAGTGAAATTAAAGGACCACTGTAGTTCAAGAAAAAAAACACTTGTTTGTCAAGTACGTACCAAACTAACAATACTAGCAGCCGGGTAATACATGGATCGCTGGCTTGTATATCTCAATGAAGCTGTGAGCTATACTATGTATGGTCACTCAAGATGGTCAGGTCATAGCAGAGAGGTCACACAAATCGCGGTAAACTGGAGAAGGAACTGGCAACCCACTCCAGTATGTTTGCCAACAATATGGATGAACACAACCAGAAAAACAGACAGATATACCTGGCATGCTGTGCCATATGGTCACCAAGAGTTGGGCACAACTGAAGGGCTAAACAACAATACATGAGCATAAAGCATTTTTAAGTAAATCTGAATTTTCAGTGAGTACAGGAATCCATTTTTTGTTGTAATGTAACTCTCTTTGGACCTGAATGATGAGGGTGTGTGATTTTGTCAGTGGATAGAGAGGTGGGGAAGGAGGGAACAATGAATCATTGTAAAGATAATTGGCTCAGACTGAAATAGACACAACATCCATTCCCTCTCACTGGGCCAGAAACAGACCCCTTGCATCATTCACTGCAACACCCTCTTACACACACAGCTTCCACCTATGTATCTCGGATCTCTCCAATTTCCAGCTTTTTTTCTGTAGTTAAAAACTAGATGTATAAAAAAAAAAATGTATTGCTTGAAGGACCTCTGTACTGCCTTTTTTAAATCATACTCCTATGTTTGTTTACTGTGCATAGGCTAATAAAACATTATTCTGTTTAAATAAAGATAATAACCTATGAACAGTAAACACATACAAGAGCTTTACTTGTAAATACACTACAGTGGTTCTTAAATTTTAATTCCTTTTTTTTCATTGTGTGGTGGTTCTTTATCATTACATAAATAATGTTTAAGTAATAATTCAAGTTTTTAAATCCCAGTAGCATGAGATGTGTTTGAGCACAGATAGATTTACTACCGGAGTGCTCCAGTGATTTGTTCAGCAGTGACAGAAGTGAAACTGTTCAGCAGTCTTTCATTAGTTGCTGTGTTCCTTCTAACTTTAACAATGGTTCCCTGGTGGTCCAGTGGTTAGGATTCTGTGCTTTTACCACCTAGGTTTGATTCCAGTCAGGGAGCCAAGATCACAATACCCTGAAGCCAAACAGGGTTGTGCCTGCTCAGTACTTGGATGGGAGACCACCTAGGATACCAGGAGCTGTATTCTGTGGCCCACTGGAGAAGGAATTGGCAACCCACTCCAGTATCTCTGCCATGAAAACCAAGTGGATCTGCATGACCATGCACTAAAGATGTGCCTGGTGTGTTATGGTCCATGAGAGTCGGAAACGACTGAATTACCCAAAAATAAACGACTATATTTTCCCCCTGTGTTACATTTGTGTGTCTCTTTGTTGTATTGTGCTCCTTAGTATGAGTACTTTCAATACAACCAAGGGTAATTTACAGTATCCTTCACTGTTGAAAAACAACTAACCAAAGTAAAGCAATGGCAGCCGCCAGCTCATAATTAAAATAATGATGAAATGGTGAATATTGTATATTTTTTAAACTTTATGAAAACTGTTTGCAATTATCCAATCCAAAGCATTCTCTAAAAGACAGTGCTGTTTTAGGTGGATACAGCAAATATAATTACAAACTATCGGGAAGATTAAAGGGATATCTAACACATGCTGCTTATAACAGAAACATGTAATACATTGAGGCTTCCTATACACACTGATTTATTTTATTGAAAAATAATATTTGTTTACCACACCCCCAGAGCTGCTTACATATTCACCCGGTACCAACCAATAGAAACACTGCATTTGGGTGAGGTTTTTATCCCTATACTAATCTTCGAACCAACAGTATCACGGTGCAGAGGTCCACAGAGCAATGTCAGGGCTCCTCCTTGCTTCCTTCTGCAGAGGACTACAAACTCCATGATGCCTTGCTGCACAAACTGTCTTCACAAATCAAAACAATATATAGCTGCCTGTGATTGGCCAAAATTATTATGAATTTTATGCTCATTTTAGCAGGGATTTCAATCTCAAGCAATGTAACAAACTTTAGGGCAAGTTTTTAATAATGTTTATTTAGATAAAAAAATGAATGCAAAATATTTTTCATACACCACTGATTCTCCTCTACCAGATGTGCTCATAATCCATGAAATTTAAATAAGCCTTTAATAAATAATTGTATCAAGAAAAAATATTAAACTTAAATAGATAATTTTGCCAGTTCTTGGATTGATTTAAAGTGGCTTGTTATCTAATTGTATTACATAAGCCTTTTATCTATCTGCTTATGTCTGATGTAGTAAAACCAAATCACTGCTACACCAACACAATCTCACGCGATTCAATCCAGTATGCTTTTTTATTTTGTGCATGCTTATTCATGTTATACACAGCCTCTTCTTTATACCTTATAATTGAAATTGCTGTGAATAAAGCCAAGTCAGGAAATTGTTCTGATGGCTATACATTCAGTCCTTGCATTATTCAGTATTCTTATTAAAGGTATATAGAAGTTTCATCGTTTATGAATGCATCTGATTGAGGAGAATCGGTAGTGTATGCAAACATTTTTTGCATACAAAAAAATACCAAAATAAATGTTAATAAACTGACCCTGACATTTTGCAAATTTCTTCTGTTTTCTGGTAGTTGATTTTGAGAACGAATGACCCTCCAAATCTAAGCTAAATTAGTATTAAAACCATATTTTGTTTTGGCCAACCACAGGCAGTTATAATATAGTTGCAATGTCTGGGAAGTCAGTCTCTGCAAAGCATCATGGGATGTGTAATCTTTTCCCCCCCCCCCCCCTCCACAAGGAAGGAAGTAGGAGCTCAGACATTGCTGCTGTAGATTTTTGCACTGTGCTGCTCTTGATTGAAGGTTAGTATAGGGTTACAAAAATGTACTTGGTTGCAGTGTTTCTGTTGGTAGGTACCAGGTGCCTCTGGGGGTGTGGAAACCAATTCTTTTTTCTAATAAAATAAATCTGTATGGGCCTCATTCTATTATCGGTCGTAGGAGATGCGGGACCGCAAGGACCGGCCGCAAGCTATTTGGCTATTCTATTCCCCTCCGGGAGGGGATTCCGGCAGGCTTGCGGCCGGCGCCTTGCTATCTCTTGCGGCCGCTCGCGCCGGAGGAAAGCCTTTGATCTAAAACGGCTGCAAGAGTTTTGGCCGCAAGAAAAGCCCGGTTGCTATTCAATTGCTCGGGAACCCTCTCTGCAAGGCTAAAAGCGAGCCGCAGCTTACTTGCAGGAAAGAGGTCCCGCTAGCACCAATTAAGCACATTATAAAGCCGAAATAAAGCCATCCTGCACTTTTATGAGACTATAAAGTGATTGTAGGTGTTAGCAAAAATAGCACAACATTCCCCTACGCTCAAATCCGTAAATAATTTATTTTTTTATTTATGTCAAAAATCCATGTAAAAAGTCCCGAGGGCTTGGAGCACCTCAGACCCGCCCACGCTGCGGCCGGAAAATAAACAGTTAATGTAAACTCGGATTTGGGCTGATGTGCAAGCTTGAGAGGGGGTTGCTATTAATCCTCATGTCCCCAATATGATCCCTAGCATTTACAGAGATGTACAGTGCAGGCTTGAATTTATTTTTGCGTTTAAAGTTTTCTGAGCTTACGGCCGGTTGCAAGATATACGGCCGGCCGTAAGGGGAGATCCTTGCAGCCTTGCGGCCATTTTATGGCCGATAATAGAATGAGGCCCTATGTGTCTAGAATTGCTGTAATGTAATGTGTGTTTCTGATATAAGTAGTGTGTGTTAGATTAGAAAAAGTGAAAAACAAGGAATCTTCCATATACCTTTAACCGAATATTAGCTTATACTGGTCACGTTGTGCTATATACATTAATGTACATTATCACATGTTTGAGGAGGAAATATAGTATTGCGTCTATCATCCATAAAGCAAGCGTAATTTAATTATTAATAATTATTGCAAATTTTTCATTAATTTTTTTTTTTTTTAAGCTGATTGAGTCACGGAAGAGGATTTCAAATGCAGATAAGATTTCCATTCTGGTTTATTGAGCTGGCATTTTGCAGTGCAAGCCTTCATTAGAAAAACATGGAAAGCTTATCAACATAGTAGGTCACCACTAGGTCTCACAACCAACAGAGATAAGACTGCAATACTGACTCTAAAGCATAACAAATCATTTTTGAGAAAGTGCTGTAGTTATGTGTACTTTATGAGATTTATTTGCTGTTAAGTCTAGTTCTTCAAATGTGCACACTCTGAATATGCTGCTTTAGTGGGTTAATGTGACATCTGAACTTACTCCTCTTTTTGATAAATTAGTAAAATAAATATATTTGCACTATTTTTTGACTGCAGATCATTTTTATATTTATATACATATTTTTTTTACATAGAAAGGAATAGATGAGGATAAAATCTCAACTCTGTTCTATTAAAATGGCAGGCACAATAATATGGAATTTACAATAGGAATAAATGGAAGTGCAACTTCTAACAGTATCTCCCTCCCACATGACAAGCGATGAAAGCAAATGAGACAACGGAATCCAAAGAAAAAAAACAATTACATAAAACATTAAAAGACTGTATTTTATTTTACATTTTTTTTGTAATTTCTGGCAACTATTTCCAGTTATCAAGGCGAGTTTTTCAGAATAATCTACTATATATATAGGACTTAAGTAGCGTTAATTTTACCACCATAAGCTTGTGGGTACATGAAGGCGTACACTTGCAGAAGTTCAAATATATGTGTAAAAGTTTTTTGTTTTTTTTTGCTAAATTACATGTTTATGGTGATGTGAGCAGCTAAACAATTCAGAACAAACATTTGTAACTACTGGAGTGTATAATTGCAGATGTAAATTCAGTGGCTCTTGAATTAGCTCTTGAAATTTGGTTTCTAAGTGGCAGTGATGGAAATTGAATGGCTAATGGCAGCTTCAGCTCTCCACAAATATGGAGGAGAAACTGGTAAACAAGGCATTTCCATATCTTTTATATAGATAATCTTCTATAAAAATTATCTTTAATATAAAATAAATGTAATTTTTGGTGGAACTTGCCATTTAAATGTAGAGTTTATATGTGGCATTGTGCTTTTATGGTTGTATTGTACAAATGGCGCAGGTGAGTGGTGGCATCCCAGCAGCACTATGGTCTGTTACATTATACAGAATGTATAGTCTATCAGTACCGTTTGACAGCCCGATTAGTTAAAACAAATGCCTGATAACATGCAGCTTAGAATAATGAATTGCTCTGTTAACCAAACTATAAGTTAATTAATTCCCCTACAATTGACAAAAAAAAAAAAAAGATATACTGCATTTTTTTAAATCTATTTGTGGAAAGCCAGAATATAAGATAGATAGCCAATTTTTTTAATTTATAAAAGAGACCCTGTAAACATAATATGCAGACTGAAAGTAAAAAAAATAGCAGTTTTAATTAATTACTGCTAAAGTAATTCTTATAAATTGGTGGAAGTCATAGCCTTGCTTCTCAAAAGAGAGGGGCCTTGTAGACTGATTTTTTTTATTCCGAGAAAAAGAATTTGCACAAAGAAGCTGCGCACTTATATAAACAGATAAAACAAAATAAAAATGGTAGCTGCCACTACAACATAGTTATATTTAATAATTATTAAAGGGCTATTTACCTCACTGTAAGTGCTCGTCTTGGTGTGAAAGACCACAAGAATATATGTTGGAATAATCTATTTTTTTATTACACTAATAACCACTAAAAAAAATAAAGTTTTAAATCTGTTTATATAACAAAGTTTTTGTTGCCTACTGGCAGTTGCATGAGTAAAAAGATACCAAGCCGTGCAGTGAAGACGTGCAGTGATTGATAGCAGTTTTTAACCGAACTCATGACTGCGTTGACAAGTTAACCCATAACTGACCTGTTTAGATGATTCCATGCTCTGCCCAGATGGATTTGTTAAGGGTTAACCTTTTATTTTCTTTTGCTCACTACACAGAGCTGTAGCTGTGGGTCTGGCAGAGGGCAATCTGAAAACACAGATTTCATTTATTTGATTTCTCAGGGAAAAATGCACTTATTTCAAAAATTCGAAAAGTATTTCAACATGCTTTTAGGAGATCTTTACTGTGATGCTGTATTTAGTGTCCCTTTAAGTTAAATATTATTAAACAATAAAGGGTAATAATAATAATAATTGTGAATTTGTAATTATTGCCTTAAAAGTGAAGGTGGGTACTTTACGGAGTCCTTTTTATAGCCATTGCCTGATTTATGAAGATCAACAGCCTTGTTTCATGTAATTCATTTATTTACTGATATCCTCCATGTTGATGGATATCTAAGTGTGTTTGGCTTATTTGTTACCTCATCTTCATACTCTAGTGAAACACAATGTCTTGGATGACCTATAGTTCATAAAGACTCATAAAGGTGTACTTAAAAAGGTAAATTATGAATTGGAATATATATTAATTAGATTTTGTTCATAAGCGTTTCTAGCGATACCAACAATTATGACATGTATTTATAAGAAAACATTTTTTGTTTTTTTTACTAATTTTACTTTTGTCATATTTTCAGTATCTCCACAACATATTCATATTTTTGCTTATTACTTTCTAAATCCGTAATGCCTTTAATACAATGTTTAACCATGAAAATAAATGAAAGCTGAAATCAACCCGAACAAAAGTGATTTTTTTAGTTCATGCTGCACACTACTTTAAAAATAATATAATTTTAATAAAGATAAACGAGAAAAAAGTTACACAACTTGTAATATTAAGATTTTTTTTAAAAATGTTCATCAACTTGCAAAAATAATCACATGTACATATTTTTGTAGAGGGCTGCAGAATTGATTTATGCAAAACTCACCTTGAACGGATTAATCTTCCTCATCAAGAAAAAAAAAGAATGGCCACTCCTACATACAGATCTGTTCATGGTGATTCTTTGCACAGTTTGTGGCAGAACCAGGTCAGCTTTGTAACAAGTCTTTCAAAAGAGCATATTGTAAATAATGATACTACAGTGGTCCGCCAAGCATAAAGGTGCTAATAGCAAATACGTTTTGGAACATTTAAATTTGAGAATAACATTATTTCTGGTACTAGCAAATGCCTTGTGAATACACAGAACTCTGGAGGGGCTTTCCTTATTCTTTTGAAGTGTCTCAAAGCAATTGGTCAGCATATGTTCACTACATCACCCCCTTGCAGTAATTGCATTTCTTTTTCTTTTCGCCCTTGTTAGGAAGCTACTGTATTTCCATAACAAATTACCAGGCATTTGTGTGTCAAGTATGTACCAACACAAAAATATTAGCAGCTGTGCAAGCCATGGACATGTAGCATTTTTTTGGGAAAACCTGAATTTATTGAACACTTTGTTTATGGATATAGGAATCCATTTAGTGTTTGTTACATCACTTCCTCAGATCTGAATCGTGAGTGTGTGGCCCAGAGGTAGACTCCTTGCTTTGGGAAGTGTAATCGTCCTCTTGATAAGCATGTATCATGGATTTCCAGCTGGAGTATCAGAATTATTTTTTTTCAAATTACAAATGTTTGACATTTTTCCTGCTTAATTATGCTCTTAGTTAGACTGTTACATTGTTAATTAAAGGTTAAAAAAATGTTTTTAGCCCAACAAATTTAACCTTATGATCTCCTCTGATCTGCGGTTAATTGATCCAGAGGAAGGCAAACAGAAAAAAAAACAAGTGAAACTTTGCCAATTGTCTCAAAAAATTCCTTCCTGACCCCAGATACTGGCGATCGGATTGCTCCCTAGATCAATACTCCCTCTCTAATTAACCAGGAAAAAAAGTTATGTATCGAATCTGCTGTCATCACCTCTTTTGGTAGAGAATTCCACAGATTACCCCCCCTTACTGTAAAGAACCCTTTTCTTTCTTAAAGGATCTCAAAGGATGTCTTCTTGTCAGTTGAAAACCTTCTGGCACAAAATGTTCCCTTGACAAAGCCTTGTATTGACCGTGGGTGTATTTATATTTGGTAATTATATCCCCTATTAGATGCCATTTTTCTAGAGAAAATAAGTTTAATTTGGTTAGTCTTTCTTCATAACTTAGCCCCTCCATTCCCCATATTAGTTTTGTTGCCCTCCTCTGTACCTTTTCCAGCTCTAAAATTTCCTTTTTTTGTTGGGTGGTTCTTTAAATTATTGACTGACAAAAACACAATTAAAAGGAAATAAAAGCTATGGTATATTCCAATAACCACAAGGTATCTTCTATACATTATAGAATATTGTTCTCTATCCCTTTTTTTAAAGGTTATATTTTCTGACCTACCTTTATATTTGTGCATCATGGCTAACTGCTGTGGTCATGGCCGTGGTCATCCCGCTGTCATTCCTACTTTTATTTCAACAATGGAACTCTGTTTTCTCTCTAGAGATGATCGTAAAATGAAAATCCTAATTGTCACCTCTCCAATGCTAAGTGGAACGGTTTGAGGAGCTACAGAAGGAACATTCATATAAGGTATTCAGCAGATATTGTTCTCTTCTTGCTTTATTGCTGCGTTTCCTACATCATTTAGAGAAGCGTTCCTGTTTCGCCTCCTTTTCTCTCTTCTCCCTCTTTCAACAAAAAAATGTCTAGTGGAAGTTAATAGTGTAAAATAGCTGAAAATCATGAAAGGCACAGAAGCATTACATAGTATTCCTGCCTCAGTATCCTGCCCCTTATACATGTATTAACATATCATAGTGACTAAGTGTAGATCAGTAATTATATACATATGTTTACATGTTTCCATGCATGTTAGAGCTACCACCATTCAGGTTTCACAGCTGTTTTTTGTACAGACTGAGCAAGGCGTGGTACAGATACATGACTGAAATGTAATAGTCACTACTTGTTGTAGGAGTTTCCTTTTTCGGTAATTTAAACACTCCTGTACTAGTCTGAGAAGTCGCTGAACAAGATTTGGAAAGTAGCATAAGAAATCAAGTCTGCAGAATACTTGTTATATCACAAGTAAACACTGACCAGCCCTTGATACACACGTAGATACTGATCATCATAGCATACACATATATAATCACTCATCAATACAACACTTAGTCCTCCGTTACAAGCATAACCTGTGCACAAATAGACACACACACCCAAGTAGTCATTGATCAGCATAGTACATATGTAAATAGACACTGGCCAGTGAAGCGCACACATGTAAGCAGAACCCTGACCAGTGAAGCGCACACATGTAAGCAGAACCCTGACCAGTGAAGCGCACACATGTAAGCAGAACCCTGACCAGTGAAGCTCACACATGTAAGCAGAACCCTGACCAGTGAAGCTCACACACGTTATAGACCCTGACCAGGTAAGCTCACTCAATCACGTAGATCCTAACCAGGGAGGCTCACACACTCAAGTCGACTCCGACCAGGGAAGCTCACATACTCAAGTGGACTCCGACCAGGGAAGCTCACACACTCAAGTGGACTCCGACCAGGGAAGCTCACACACTCAAGTGGACTCCGACCAGGGAAGCTCACACACTCAAGTGGACTCCGACCAGGGAAACTCACACACTCAAGTGGACTCCGACCAGGGAAGCTCACTCAATCTAGCCATGGAAAGCACACACGCAAGCAGAATCTAGCCAGGGAAAGCACACATACGCAAGCAGAATCTAGCCAGGGAAAGCTCACACACATGCAAGCAGAATCTAGCAAGGGAAAGCTCACACACATGCAAGCAGAATATAGCCAGGGAAAACTCACACACACACAAGCAGAATCTAGCCAGGGAAAGCTCACACACACGCAAGCAGAATCTAGCCAGGGAAAGCACACACACGCAAGCAGAATCTAGTCAGGGAAAGCTCACACACACGCAAGCAGAATCTAGCCAGGGAAAGCTCACACACACGCAAGCAGAATCTAGCCAGGGAAAGCTCACACACACGCAAGCAGAATCTAGCCAGGGAAAGCTCACTCACATGCAAGCAGAATCTAGCCAGGGAAAGCACACACACACACACACACGCAAGCAGAATCTAGCCAGAGAAAGCTCACACATGCAAGCAGACCCTAGCCACACACACTATTCAGCACATGCAGCATCTTTACCATACAACTGAACCTGACCAGCTAAGAAGCAAAGAAGACATTCCATGCTGACCAATTATCAATCATCCACAAAAACCATAATGTATACACATACTTAACAAAATACAATACATTCAATTATGTTTTTTTTGTAGACACTATTTGTAACATATTCCTAAAAGAACTAAAAATGTGAACATTTTGGGTATACACATTTTATCTAAGGAACTTTACACCGTTATGTTGTATAATGTTGTATAATCATAGTTCACTGAGCAGTTTGCAAAGCAGGCAGGGAGTGGGCTGGATTGTAGAGGTGGCAAGTTGAGATGGGAGATTAATGTGACAACTAAGGTGGTATGGTGGTGGAATCTACTAGGGTGAATGAAGCAGAAGAGAGGAGTCTTCTAAAAAGTATGGAAGTACTACAGGACTGTGTGATATGAATTGGGGTTTTCCCCACTAAAGAGGAACAAGGAAATAATTTGTGGTGGATTCAATGTGTGTGCTGATGGAATTGCACGGGGCGGGAGGAATACTTAGTAAAGGGAAAATTGTTGGACTTTGAGATTCGTTAAGGTTATAGCAAAGCTGAGTCTCACATGCAGATGAGCCACACAGGCCTTCCTCTAGATCAATAGACAATTAATCCACAACTATCCGGTCCAGGGGTGAGAGAGGATCTGCTTTGAGTATTTATTTGCCTCCTTCCCAGGCTCCTGGGCAGATACCCGCCACACTCTGTTCTGGGACTTTTTTTAAAAAGAAGCAACCTTTCTGCTCTCTGAAACCCAATATCAAGTGTAAGTTTTAAAAGCTACATTAAAAAAAGATTGTTTTGCTATTATGTTGCAAAATAAACAAATGAAGCCTTCTTTCATGAGCATTAACATCTGTATGTATATCCCATAATACCTCTGTGAGTTCAGAGAATTGAAGTGATTTGTAAGACATTGTATTCTGAGACGCTGTGTGAAGTGTGTATGCATTATGTCTCACAGTTTATTAAGTTAGTGCTCTCTCTCTCTATCCACAGCTTACATTGTGCAGAGCTCTGATCTCCAAAACCACAAAGGACTTGAGCTTTAAATAAAACATACATTGCTCTTATACTGTATTTCACTGATCTGTTGTTTTCAGGGTGTCTTCTGCTTTCGACGTCTTCTTGAATAAAGATTATGGAATGTGAATTAGTGCTGCTGTACCAGGGGAGCCTCTCTGTAATGTCATTGTGCGCCTGTGCCGAGGGGGAGCGCCTCATGTATTCACATTTGCCATTTGGTTTTCAGATGTACTAAGTTGTCAGACATCTGGGAACTGCATCTAAATTAGATGTGCTTTGCCAGAACTGCAAGCTTTGTCAGTTCCCATGAGTCAAGTTCACCAGAGAATAGACAACAGGAGCTGTCAACTCCTTCCCTGCCAGAGATGTGTAGCCAGAGATTGTGCGTGTATACAGAAGGCAATGACTTTACCATAACTGAGGCTAATGAGCAACTTCCTTGTGGTAAGGGAACCTGAGTCTAACCAAGTGAATCACAAATCTCCCTGCTTTTTTTAAGTTCCAACTTTTAAATGGGTTTGGAAATAGTGTTTTCTTTGCTGCATCTTAAAGAGGGCATTAGTCAATGTGTATTCATTATTATTATTATTATCTTTATTTATATCGTGCCAACATATTCCGTAGCGATGTACAGGGGTTAGTACATGGCAAAAAACAAACTTAACACCTTATAAAGAATGGAGGGCCCTGTTTTTGAGCATATAATCAAATGTACATAGTGCTTGTTTCCAAGACACGGACACACAATTGAAAACTTGCAAACTTACAATCTAAGGGTATTCCTTCATTTTCAAATTATTTTACAATAAGCTGACTACATTTGGAATTGCTAATGGGAATGGCCCTTCAAAACAATAAACAATACTTCTCCTCCATACTACAGTATGCTCTGTGAATTTCATTTTAGTTTCAAGAAAGTTTCAGCAGGTTTTGATTAATATTTTTTCATTCAAAAACAATGTTTTGTAATATTTAACATGTGCTCTTGGAAATGCATGAAAAATGGTATTCCATGTTCCTTTTAGAAAGGTATGGACATGGCTGGATTACCCATTAGACCAACTAGGCAGGAGCCCAGGGGCTCTTCTCTGTGAGAGGCGCCACTTCTTAAAAAAAAATGGTTCCTGTCTTAAAAACAATGAAATGTTGCAGATTATAGACTGGCTACTAGGGGGTAACCACCTAGAACAAGACAGTTACAACAGGAAAAGGAACTTACACGTACAGAAAAGGCAAAAATGGGTTTGTGCAAACCTTGCATACTCACTCGCAGGGGCTCCTCCACTTCACTGCCCAGGGGCTCCAAAAAGGTAACTACGGCGCCGGGTATGGAAGCTTCCCTGCTTTTGATATTAAAATAAGCTACCTATATAAGCATCATTTTATTAGCAAGTGCTTAACATGGATATCTTCCAAACCGTCCCTACAAAAGTCTGCACCCAGCAACTCATGCATACAATGTTTTTATTGGTACTAGCCAATGACAGACTGTTTCTCAATAGCACATTTTGAAATGACACAGAGACATTCTGTGATTGGTTAGTATATCTGGTACTACGGAGACACTGTGTGCATGATTTAATATCGGATGGATCTTTGTATGGGACTATTTGGAAGGAGTCAGTGAGTAAAAACAGAGCTTTTAAGAACTTGTTAATAAAATAATGTTATATATGCAAACAAACAGGTGGTTTATTTTAATATTAAAACTGGGGAACTTCCATATCCATCTTAATCTCTCTCCTTTTGATATGTAAATTCAATTTTTAATAAGAAATAATTCAGTAAATATAAACATTGTTACTTATGAGTCATTCCTATATTAAATGTAGATTTGCAATCTAAAATAATAAATCACATTTAATATCACTAAATTTCTAGTTAAGTTGAACAGCCTTTTAGCAGATATGGTAGGATCAAACAATATTAAGGAATTCACACATGCCTGAATAAGCCCAAGGCTGTCTTATTGTCTAATTACGACGTTAAGCTTTATAGGTAGATAGAATGGGCAAACTAGAAGGGTATTTTGTCTTTGATCTGCCATCAAATCTATGTTGCAATGTTTTGTCTGTTTAAATAACAGTTTGATAATTAAATGATACAAGTTTTCTATTCTTTTAGTGGGAAAATGTGTATTTTGCCAAAAGTGCATTTGATTCTGCTGCTTTTTGCAATTTTTTTTTAAATGAAAACACAACAAATGTAAAAAAAAAAAAAAAAAAGTATATATCACATATATAGTTGTGAGTGTACGAGTTGTTGCTAACGCTGCGGGCTCGCGCAGCGAGCCGAGGCCCTCGCGAAGCGAGGGCACTGCCCGAGGGTCTCAGTTGCTGCAAGGAGCGCCGAAGGCGCTCCATGCCAGCAACTGAGGACCCTCGCGAAGCGAGGGCCTCAGTTGCTGGCATGGAGCGCCGTAGGCGCTCCATGCCAGCACCTGAGGACCTCGCAAAGCGAGGGCCGCAGTTGCTGGCATGGAGCGCCGAAGGCGCTCCTTGCCAGCAACTGCGACCCTCGCAAACTTCACGTCGCAACCCAAACAGTACGACACACACATTACGACACTCGCAAACAACATACGACACACGTTCACACACATTACGGACTCGCAACACTCGGACGCAACTCGCGAACATTACAAAATGTAAAACACAATACATACACACACCACATACATAAAAAACTTACCTACACCAAGAGGGAGCACCCAGCACCTCAAAAATACAACTTACACCTCGATTTTACTTCAAATAAAACAGTTTAGAGACTAAAAAAAAAACGAAGCGAGAGAAAAAATGGCCGCCGAACAAAACGAAAACGAGGCTACAGCACTCTAAACTCGCAAAACACCACAAGAAACTCGCAAAACACCACAAAACACCTACGGATATTCCGATACAAACGTATAACACACATTACTCGCCATTTGACGCCAATGCGGAAGTACACGACAACGGTTTGGGCTCGCGCACGCACAGTGTTACACTGCACACATTCAGCACGCTTACACAGCAGATCCACACCACTAATGCTGCAGCAACATCAAAACACATTCACAGCTCTTCCACACAATGCTTTAAAATAGGTAAAGTATATTCATTTATTAATGTATTATATATTTCATTATTACACACTAAACAGCATTAGCTACCTTACAATTTCATTGCCGTCATTTTTTGACGGGCAATTCGCTAGTATATATATATATTTGTGTGTGTGTGTGTGTATTTATGTATATATACATGTGTGTGTGTGTTTGTATGTGCATATATATATATCTCATTGTTAAGGGATGTGGTTTCAGGCAAGCAGAAATATGTCCGACTCTTGGTTTAACCCATGGTGTGCCAGGCAATGAATGGGTTAACTATTGTAGGGAAAGCATGGGTCTGTATACAAGGGCAGTGTCATTGTGGTAGTGTGCTGTGTTCTGACAGAGGCGGCATTGTTGACTCTGAAATAGGCTGGCAGCCTAATAAGGAAGTGGTCTGTGCTTTGCATGCAGATTCAGACTGTGACCGAGCACATAAGAATCTTTAAATTCCTATCTGATGGAGGATTAGCTGGGAGGCTCTTTACAGAGCTGCAATTTTCTAAGGATCTCCGGTTAGCTGTGTGCTTCTCGTGGAAGAAAGCAACATATATCTGGGTAAGTATTCAGTTTTTTGCTTTATTTATAAGCTGGTCAGGATCACTGCAGCTAGATGGGATATGGCACTGACTGAAGTGGGTTGTGGGCATATGAAATGCCTTGTGTATTTAGTCATGCTGGATTGTATTGAATGATAGCTGGGCTGTATCTGGGATCCAGGGTGTAGTATTAGCAATCATATTGCATCTGAGGGTATATTCCTTGTATAGACTTATATCAGAGTACAGAACAAGCATATGGTGCACATTTCAACTTACACATATTTAACTGATTCATTCCAGGTACTGAATACTACACGAGTACTTACATAAACCCCTTCTGGATCGCTACCTTGTTGTGGTGAAGGGGCTTGTGCACCTCAATAAATCTAGGAGCTAAACCATGTAGGGTCACCCAACAGGGGCAAGTCATAGCAGAGAGGTTGGATAGAGAAGGAACTGGCAACCCACTACAGTATCTTTGCCAAGAAAACCTTATGAATAAGCAAAACCAGACACAAGGTGTGTCTGGAGAGTTGTGATCCATAGGGTCACGGAGAGTCGGATATGACTGAACAACTAAACAACAACTTGCATAAAGTAGAAAAAATCCTGCGTTAAAGTTGTTTGATGCAAGTGCATGTTAATAAACACACATAATTTAAGCACTGTTTTTACTTTATACCTTCAGAACCAATTAACAGTGAAATTAGGGGATTTACTATAGTTGATCTGCCTCCGAGTACAAACAGGAAATCGTTCAAACGTTTAGGATTTTTTGAATGTGAAGATGTAAAGCAGATGATAATTTGCAAAATAAGAATAATACTTAGTTTGGTACCAAGGACACCGATGTTCATTATTATCCGCGAATTACATTCCTGTTTTTAAAGATTTGGGTATGTTTCTCGGTTGTTGTGTATTATAAAGTTAATGGTTTTGGTTGCACTGTGTGCGCCAGTACTTTGTATTATGATTATTATCATGCAACATTCCATTAAGAACACAGACTGGATCATCTTGTTAGTCCGGTTTGATTCCTGGGAAATTGAACTGGTGCTGATTTCTGGCCAAATTCTGTCTAAATATTCAAGATATGTATTATGCACATGAAGTATGATGCATAGGAATGTTAACATCTTAAGACTGCATCCAAGGCTATTAGACGCACTGTATGCTCTTAGATAAATATTTCAAATAATGTTGTTTTTTTTTTTAAGTTGCTACTATTTCTGTTCTGTGCTGTTCTATTTCTGTTGTTTCTTTTTTTTAAGCATTTAAAAGAGACTGTTTTAGGCATTACAAAAGTTTTGGCATGCAAACCTGTTTAAGCTTCATTGAAAATGACATTAAATGCAGAGAGCACACTTTAATGAGGAGGTATCATTGGCTGGCGGTTTCGATTATGTTTTTGAAAAATTATTTCTTTGCAACAAAGAAAAAAAAATTCATGTCCCTTTAATTTGCCATAGTGATAGGGTGTGTGTTTCTGCCAATAAATGCCTATATGCAGTGATATTTCTGTAAGTGTACCTATATATATATATATATATATATATATATATATATATATATATATATATATATATATATATATATATATATATATATATATAATGTATGTAAATGGGTGTGTGTGTGTGTTCGTACACACACACACACATATATGTATATGTATATATATATATATATATATATATATATATATATATTTATATATATACATGTACATAAAGTTATGATTTGACATATAGAAATGGGAAAAGAGAACCTGCAAGTCAGGGTAGGGGGGCCTTAAATTCTGAATGGCTTAGGGCAGCTTACAACCTAAATACACCATACATACTGTCTGCTATTACAACTTAATACAGGCGGACCCCAGGTTAAAGAAAATATATGTTCCTGAGAATGTCTCTAATTTGTATGTAATTTGGATCCCTGATAAATAATAACAATAATACTATAGTGGCCCATAGATGGAAAAAATAATACATTGTCATACTGTAGTAGTAATAATAATACTGTAATAATGAGTTACAGCAACTATTGTGTTCTCTCTTTTAATTGAAACACACAGAACAAAAAAAACAAATGTTCCTAAGTCTGAAAGTCGGGTCGTCTGTAACCCGGGAACCATCTGTACTTTATAAAGATGCTGAAAAAAATCTATGCAGTGTAAACAATATAGGCTGTGTAGATCATTTTAATACTAACGATTTACACGTGCAGTAATAATGCTTTGGGAAATCACAGAGCTGTGGGAAAAAAGTATAGTGTGGGTGAGAACTGTGCGTGTTGGGTTTTCTCATGTCCCCGAGAGTCAGTGCTATACAACAAATAGCACCAAAGCACAGACTTTTGGCACTGCACTAACTATAGTATATACTCTCCCTGCCTTCTACATACTTACAAACTCTTTGGCTGACCCTCTTAACAATGTCTTTATATCTGGACATGATGCACAGTGATTGCTTGTACTTCGCTAATCATTACCTACTAAGCCCTGACTGTTGTGATCATATCATTTATTTCTCAGGCACCAGTGTAACTCCCAACTACTCCTCTTAATGGCATATTTAAGTTTCCTGGATTATGAATGCATCTGATAAAGGAGAATGATTAGTGTATGCAAACATTTTTTGCATGAAAAAATACCAAAATATACTAACAAACTCACCCTGATGTTTGCTAAATCTCTTGTGTTTTCAAGCAGCAGCTTTTCCTCTCTGCTAAATTTAGCATCAAATTCATCATTTGTTTTAACCAATTACAGGTAGCTTATACTTTTTAATACAATGTAACAATCAATGGCTGCACTTTGTCCAGGAAGGAATCATGGGATGTGTAGTCCTCTTGCAGAAGAAAGCAGGAAGAGTCAGGCACTGATCTGTAGATCTCTGCATTGAGCTACTGCTGGTTTGAAGGTTAGTTAAGGATTATAATCTGTATTTAAATGCAGTGTTTCTATTGGTAGGTATCAGGTGCCCTATGTAATCAGCTCTGGGGTGTGTAAATACGTTTTATTTTTAAATCAAATAAAGCTGTATGTGCATCGATGCAATGTGTGTCTGATATAAGCATAAGTCATTCATTATTCATTCAGTTAAACTTTAACTGTCTAACACTTAAATATTTGTATCTTGTGATGAATATTTGAGACCTTGGAATGTCATGGGCATTACCAAATAATGGGTCAGTATTGTAACAGTGCAAAAACATTAAGAACCAATGCTTTCAATGTTGTTTTTTTTTTAATCTTTGTAAAAGAACCACAGAGATAAGGAGTTTGCTAATCCTGGATTTTACTGTTAATCTTTTGAAATCAGCGATGAATTACTGTTCTGGCTGGCACACTTAATTGAAGTAAAATCTACTTTTTATATTTTAACTCAAATTCTTTTAAAATGTTTATATGGATACCTTGGTTTCTGAATTTACATTTATAAAGTGTTGTCTGTATTGAAGTGCTACTAAATGTGCCTAAATTATTATTATAGTTTATTTATAACGCGCCGACATATTCCGTAGCGCTGTACATAAATTAAGTTCAGACAAAGATAAATACAGATTAACATTTAGCAAAGGAAGGAGGGCCCTGTCTTTGAGCTAGAATCCACTGGAAGAAAAATTACACTATTGGGTCGGGTTTATTAAGTAACTCCCCGACCCCTACCCCCACCCCCCTATTGTGTTTGCAAGAAATTGCAGCATTCTTTTGATCTGCCATGTTGTGCTAACATCTTTTGGGCTGCATGGATCTTCATACATGACCACATGAGTGAGCAGTGGAGCTCAACGTAACATTTTTAGCCTTGTAGGATGAAGTTAAGGATGGACAGGGCATTGGTACTGCAGAGATGGAGGACAGGAACTACATATGGACCATGGTACGCACAGGTTTTATTGCAAAGCCCTGCAGTTTCTGATCCAATTGTGGGCAACTCAGTCCTTAGAATGCATCAGGCCATGATTTCAATATATCTTTGCATGAGCACAAGTGGGTAATTGCACCGGAGTGGTTAAATCAGAATATATATGAATACACAATCGGAGAGAAACTGAAATCCTGAACTGTTAGCAGTCCTCATAGGACCACATTTCCATCCTGGACTGGACAGTGTTCTCCTATGCACTAGTGCTATCTATATATTTTTTCCCCCTAGAGAGTGATATAAATTGTCTATTTTCAATTGTCTAACCTGCAAATGTACATTTGACAGACAATTGTGTAATTTGACACGTTTGGTTTTGAGTGAAAGAGGAAGTAACAAACCATTAGAGAAGTTCACACCACTAACACCGCACTTAGTCACACTGATGTATACAAACTAATGCCATAGTGATCATATTATCACATGTTGTTTAGGGAAAAAATAGAACTGAAATCCAATGGAAAAAAGAGCAAAGTTACAAGAAAGTATATTGTGATATAACATTTGAGAAAAGACAGTCAATTATTTATTTATTTTTAATTCATTACATTTATTGGGTGATTCTTTTGAGAATTTTGGGCCTAATTAATATGATTGCATATGGTTGCCCATTATTGGCTTTGTACATTCCAGTGCAATGCACATACTCACCTTAATACTACTAAGGATCAATATTTGTGCATCACACCTTAGTTAATGCCTAACAATGAGAACCTTTCATTTGGTTATAAACAAATACTGATAATTACTGTATATACATTTTTTTATTAAAACTTTAAATTGCATATTATTTTTGAATTTTTTTTTCTTTTAAAACATTTATCGAACACTCATTTTGATTTTTCTTTATAGTAATCAATTGCAAATGTTGTTCTTTTTATACTTATAAATTCAATTTCTACAATAACAAAATACCTTTTTGCTGTCTACCTTTTTAAATGTCTTTTGGATAGAATTCCACAGTGGCAGACACAACACAAAGAATATAGTTATTAAAAAGTAGATCGATAGATAGATAGAATTTGTGTTATGCCATGATTCTGTTTGAGAGACAGAAGACAATCAACACAACCATATTGTGGTAATGACACAGAGTGACAGACAAAGCCAGGAGCCCTGCCATTTATTCATAAATCCTCTGTGTAATTACAAATCAGCCAAGACAGAGCCCCAGGAGGTGCATGAACATTCATTAGCTTCTCTCTCCTCCTCGAGGGAGCTTAAAACAAGTCCCTATATTAACTAAATTATGAAACACTATGGTTCAGGCCTGTTTTACACACCACAGCAGCCATTTTGACTGTTCTTTTGAACCATATCTTATTTAACCTAGCTAAAATAACATGAATTCTTCAGTATAAGTGTGCCGCTTTGTTTTGTTTTTGTTCTATCTTTGTCGAACTAAAGCAGGCATGGTGAGATTCCTCACATTTTTATACCAGACTCAAATTCCTGAGGAGTTTTTGGAACCTCTTGCATTCCAGAAAATGTCCTACCAGGTTATTGCTATTGACAGGTGCATGGAGTTTCTTCAGTAAACGGTCTAATGTTTGTGTTGTGTGTTGGAAATGTCTGCGTACTATAGTCCTGTGGCTCGCCCATTGCTCTGGACATGTTAAAAACAATAATAATTCAATAAATATTTGAATAAATAATATTGACTTCCTGGCAAGATTAAGGGCTTAAAAAGAGATGGCTTGTCCTTGTTTGTTCTGACCTAACACAATATACAGTATTCACTAGGATAGACTTGGAAACAGAATCACTATATTAAAAGCTGCTCTGTCTTGATAACATGACATGGCCTGTATTGTTCTCTCTATTTTCCATTCGCCATGGCCCCTGTTTTTATTACGCATTGTTGCTTGTTTACTTCTAGAACTGAAGCCTTTGGTTTTAACCATTTTTTTCAGCAGAATTGGGATCACCTAAAAAAAGGATGCTCATATTTTCCTACAGTGTGCCCATCATTCTCATTGCTAAAATAAGGCTCCTCTAATTTAGTTCCCAGTTATTGCAGGAATAAGAACACAATTAAATATATATCATTACAATTAATGGGTGTTCATTTTTTTTAACATGGAAGAGTTTGATATTTGCTTCTGTAAATGATCTAAACGGGAAGTTTCTCTTCTTATAACAGGGTTGATAAATATACTTTGAGATCGGGAGGTCCTGTATAGATAATTTACCCTTCAAATACAGAACTTTCACATTCACTTGTTTAATAACTGGAACTTTTGCGGTGTCAGGGGCAGGCAAAAAGATAAAAATTTGACCGAATGGACTCCCACATGTTTTTTTTTTTTTTTTTTCTCAGTGTAAATAAAATAGGCTAATGGAACACCTTAAGTTAATTTATTAGAAAGAGAATTAGAAAGGAATCTATACGACATGGGCATTGTTTTTTACAGGTTTAACAGTTGGCTGATTTGGGATAAATATCTCCATTCTTTAAACTCATAAGACATAACCCTTTTTTTTTTTTTTGTATGACTGTAATATATCTTGTATTTGTATATTTGTGTTTTGTATAATTTTGGAATATCTGTTTGTTATTTGTAGAAACTGAAGTAAAATAAAAAATAAATAAATAAAAAGTTTATTTATATATACACTCTTATATATATATATATATATATATATATATATATATATATATATATATATATATATATATATATATAGAGTGAGGTAGCTGTGAATGTCCAGTAATCCAGATGAATAGTGATACCTTTTTTATTGGACAAACATATTCATAGGTTTCATGACGAGCTTTCGAGAGCCTTCCTCTCTTTGTCGAGTCAGTCAATACTTATAAGTCCAAAATTAATGGTACAATATTGACTCTGACTCGACAGAGAGGAACGCTCTCGAAAGCTCGTCATGAAACCTATGAATATGTTTGTCCAATAAAAAAGGTATCACTATTCATCTGGATTACTGGACATTCACAGCTACCTCACTCTATATATATATATATATATATATATATATATATATATATATATATATAAGAGTGTATATATAAATAAACTTTTTATTTATTTATTTTTTATTTTACTTCAGTTTCTACAAATAACAAACAGATATTCCAAAATTATACAAAACACAAATATACAAATACAAGATATATTACAGTCATACAAAAAAAAAAAAAAAGGGTTATGTCTTATGAGTTTAAAGAATGGAGATATTTATCCCAAATCAGCCAACTGTTAAACCTGTAAAAAAAGGTAACATTATACACTGCAATACTCTGATTATTTATATATATATATATATATATATATATATATATATATATATATATATATATATATATATATATATATATATATATTTTTTTTTTTTTTTTTTCTTCAGGTGGTCCACAGACCTACTGAGACAAGAAAGAAAAAAAAATCATGAAATTAAGAAATTTAATATGCATTAACAAGGTTGTCAGATATCCTAGATGCTTGATATTATTTGTAAGTACACAATTAATGGTCCAGTATAGCATATTGGTTTGCATGTACAGTATGTAGACAATTCATTGTGTTCCTCCTAGACCCTCCAGCATTTTCTAATGGATTTATATATGAGTTATTTTAAGCTACATTGATGTGGCACTGATGTTTTATAGCAGAGAAAACTATTTGCCAACATATTTTGGGAAACTACTTGTAATTTAGTGAGGAATTTGTGTAATTTCCTCCTATACTGCCATGCAGTAAAAAAGTCTGCCAGTCTTGCAATACACATGTACAATGAATGCGTTAATGGGAAAATTATACTCAAGCTAATGTACAAGTCAGCTATTGCATTTATTGATGGGTATAATCCAAGTTATTAAACATACAAATTGATAGATGGTCCAGTTTATCTGAATTGAGGCATGTCGTGTTGTGGTCCAAATGATTCATCTGATAATTAGCCTCTGAGAAGTGGTGGGTGTGAGTCATCATTATATGATGTCAATTAATATATAAAAAAGGAGATTATTAGAATAGTTAGAGCATAGGGGAAAGCATATGTCTTAGTCTGAGTAGTAAAGTCACTAAACAAATGGTGAACCGAAATAGTTTTATGGCTAGCAAGGGGGTCTAGTCTATTCTTTTCACCACTGTGCAAAATGAATACTCAATAAGCCCAGACATAAAACAGGACTGCAAAGCTATTGGCAGTTTATTAGGTGTAAATTTACACCGATTTTATGAGCAAATCAGAGAAATGTTAAAGGGGCGTGTATGTCAGTTATTGTGTATACCTAAGTCTTTCAGCACGCAATGGAGAACAAAGTGTTTTTTGTGATGCCCATGCTTTAAAACTGTGATAGGCTGCATACATAAGCTCTTGGTCCTGAAAATGGACAGAGAGGTCCTGAGAGTACAGAGAGGAGTACATTACGAATATAGAGGGATGGATAATGAGGAGCACAAATTGGAGGCCAACTGGGAATCCAAAGGCCACATGTCACAGAGCAATGTTAAAAATCTGCTAGGAATAGTTTAGGTGGAATGTGTGACCTAATTTAGTCCCATTCATTTATTTGTATAGGTTTGTTTGAACTTGGACCACTGAACCGAACTACTGTTAGATCATAAATAGTTGGGTCAGTCCAATGCAAACAGGGAGCAGGAAGTTGGTGTAAAATGCTGGCACAGAGTTACATCTTTAACATAATTAGGGCATTAAATTCTCTTTGAGAAGAGTCTGATTTTTGGGATTCATATTCAGGAATGTGCCATGCTAGATATAATCTTGGTATACGCTCATCTGTATGAGATGTAATTATTATTGTTATTATTTTCTTTATATCGCGCCAACATATTCCGTAGCGCTGTACAGTGGTGTTGTACAAGGCAAAAAACAAACTTAACACCTTATAAAGAATGGAGGGCCCTGTTTTTGAGCATATAATCAAATGTACATAGTGCTTGTTTCCAAGACACGGACACACGATTGAAAACTCGCAAACTTACAATCTAAGCGTATGTAATAAACAAGAAAGCAAGAGCAGAAATGTCTAGAATTCATGGTGTGTTTCAGCCTAGGCCCACAAGACTCAGGCCGATGCAGTGACATGGAATATGCCCAGAAATGTCTATATGCAGAGAATAATCTGTCTGTACGTGTACCTGACACTTTATGTCTTACTGTATACTTACATAGACACATATATACACTTATGGTTTTCTGTATAGGTTGTGCTAATCCTCGGACTGGGATAGAGCATGAGGAAAGGGGGAGTAATAACTGGGTAATTGGGGGGGAGGGGGGTGCACAATTCTGAATGGGCCTAGGGCAGCATAAAACATAAATACGCCGCTGCTAGAATTTGTATCTTTCTGAAAGAATGAAGACTTTACTATGTGTAGTGTGACCGTCTCCTTAATAAAAAGATAACATGAAACAACAAAATGCATAAATAGATAGATTTGCATATTGTCTTTTTATGCGGGTAACCATACAACAGAAGTATGCTTTTTGGTTTCAAAAACTCTATTGAATTTTAAAGTAACTTTGCACCTGACCACTGTTAAAGGGATATGAAAGTTTCATGGATTAATACATTTCTGCAGTCTATAGGCAAAAAGCAGCCTATGTGTATGCAGAACCTCTCATAAAACATCTTATTTTTAACAATATCTAAAAATCCCTCTAATGATTATGTTGACACCTCCAGGGGGTGTCTACATAGGCATCCGGCCCCCCCCCCCCGCCCCCCCAATCAGCATGCAGCATCAGGGAAGCAATATTAACCTGATGGTTCTTGCTCAGCCAATCTCCTTGCAGCTTCCTGTCAGCAGCAATACATAGCACATATGAGTAATACACTACATATCCCGTACTGCTTTTCAGCACAAACAGGAGCCCAGAGTTAGTTAAAAAATGTCAGCTAACTTGATTGACTAATCTGATGCTAATTTAGCCTGGGTTTGGAGGGTGTTAACCCTAATGTTCAACTGTCAGAAATTACAAGAGATTTTGCTAACTTCAATGTAAGTGTTTAAATGTTTATTTGGGGAATTTTTCATGCACAAAATGTTTGCATATGGTACTAATTTTCCTCTATTAGATGCATTCATAATCCAGCAAACTTACATATCCCTTTAAAATATTGCCCAGTAAAACCAGCTCACATTTCCACATGACCAATGCAGAAATCTTTATACTACGTACCATCAGATAACATCCATTCACAGAATTTATGGAGAAATCAGATTTGAGTTGCTGCCAAAATGACTTCTACAGTATCATCCCTTGTATTTTGTTTGTATACTTCCTGTTACCACATAAGATATTTTGTAGACTGTTCAGAACTGATGACCCTTTTTTAAGATGTTTGGACTGGGTGTATTCCAGTTTCTGCTCCGTGGATTATCCAGTGTTTGCATTTTTTGCTGTGGATGTGCCTAATACACATAGGGTATCCCTTATTTTGGTCCCGTGGTCACTGTACCTTGGAAAATCAGTAGCAAGAATCAGTTGTGGCTGAAAAGTACATTTGGGGTTTTCTGTTTCCTCTGTGAAATTTAGTTCTGGTTTGCCCTTAGGGAAAGAATCAGTCTGACACATAAGAGGAAGTTTCTCGTTAACAGAACAATTGCACTAAATTCGAGACTGCATCTTGGGTGAGTTGTCTGTTCCCATATGTGCACCTCTCACTTTCTGCTTTTGCTTATATGACTTTGCCTCTGGTTCAAATTTTCAGTCAGCCAGACTTCAGTCCAGTTTTAGAACTTTAGCCATTAACATGTCAATTATTAAGGATATCCTTGCTATTACATAGATACGCCAGTCAAAATAATTTAGCTGCTAATTTACCCCACCAAAGATATTCGTAAATCCTGTTTTTTGCAAAACTGTTGCCTCAATACATTTTACTGTTTAAGCTTCTACTTTCTTAAATATAGTATCATTATTTTATAATATTAAAATGTGTTAATGTAAAAAAGGATTTCTGATGACTTCATTTTCACAAAGATATCTTGACCTTTTGCTTAAAAAAAATCATAGATCTCTAGTGCAGTATAACACAAATTGGTTTGTTCCATGTCATTTCATTTATTTTATGTTATGACTGTTTGTCCATCAAACCAACCTTTTTTTTTTACATTCTTTGAAATATTGCTGGAGATTTAATGAGTGAAACAAAACATTAGGTGGCATTTAGAATGAAGGCAGGGGCATCAAGTTGGCACAGATATTGATCATCTATACACCATGCCTCTTCCAGAGCAGCGAGACATACCGGGCATTCATTCATTTTCTGGCGTACGATGGTCCCACGGAGCTTTATTAGGCTCAGAATTGTCACATATTTTAGTTTCATAGAAGCTACAGTTTTATCAGTATTCAGAACACAAGATAAAAAGGGAAAACAATATTTGTAGCTGGGATATGTTTGTTGTCTTGAGGTGTTTGTCTCTAATGTAAGCCATTGTTTACAGAGGTGTCAAAATGAAAACCGGTTAAACAACCTCTATAGTTCTGTACTTTATTCTTTCAAGAACTATTTATAACTAGGCGTTTGCCCGTCATTAATGACAGGATAATATATATATTTCCCCCTCCCCCCCTTCCCCTGTATCTCTCCCCCCCCCCTTCCCCTGTATCTCTCCCCCCCTTCCCCTGTATCTCTCCCCCCCTTCCCCTGTATCTCTCCCCCCCTTCCCCTGTATCTCTCCCCCCCTTCCCCTGTATCTCTTCCCCCTCTCCCTCCCCTGTCTCTTTCCCCCTCCCTCTCCCTCCCGTCTCTTCCCACCCCTCTGTCTCTTTCCTCCTCTCCCTCTCCTGTATATCTCTCCCCCTCCCCTGTGACTCTCCCCCCCCTTCCCAAGACTCTTTTTTTTTCTCCCTCGTTTACCCCCACGTCTCCCTCCACTATGACTCTTTCCCCCCTCTCTCTCCCCTGTGACTCTTTCCCTCCCTCTCTCTCCCCTGTGACTCTTTCCCTCCCTCTCTCTCCCCTGTGACTCTTTCCCTCCCTCTCTCTCCCCTGTGACTCTTTCCCTCCCTCTCTCCCTCCCCTGTGACTCTCCCCCCCTCTCCCTCTCCTGTCACCCCCCTTCCCTCCCCTGTCACTCCCCCCTCCCTCCCCTGTCACTCCCCCTGTCACTCCCCCCTCCCTCCCCTGTCACTCCCCCCCCCCCTCCCTCCCCTGAAACTCCCCCCCCTCCCTCCCCTGTCACTCCCCCCCCTCCCTCCCCTGTCACTCCCCCCCCCCTCCCTCCCCTGTCACTCCCCCCCCTCCCTCCCCTGTCACTCCCCCCCCCTCCCTCCCCTGTCACTCCCCCCCCTCCCTCCCCTGTCACTCCCCCCCCTCCCTCCCCTGTGACTCCCCCCCTCCCTCCCCTGTGACTCCCCCCCTCTCGCTCCCCTGTGACTCCCCCCTCTCGCTCCCCTGTGACTCCCCCCTCTCGCTCCCCTGTGACTCCCCCCTCTCGCTCCCCTGTGACTCCCCCCCCCCCTCTCGCTCCCCTGTGACTCCCCCCCCTCTCGCTCCCCTGTGACTCCCCCCCCCCTCTCGCTCCCCTGTGACTCTCCCCCCCCCCTTATCTCGCTCCCCTGTGACTCCCCCCCCCCTTATCTCGCTCCCCTGTGACTCTTCCCCCCCTTATCTCGCTCCCCTGTGACTCTTGCCCCACTCTCCCTCTCCTGTGTCTCTTGCCCAGCTCCCCCCTCCCCTGTGTCTCTTGCCCAGCTCCCCCCTCCCCTGTGTCTCTTGCCTAGCTCCCCCTCCCCTGTGTCTCTTGGCCCCCCTCTCCCTCCCCTGTGTCTCTTATGTACTGTGTGTTTGTATGTATATATATATATATATATATATATATATATATATATATATATCCATTGTGCTTGGTCCTTTAAGTTATTCTCTAATGATGCTCCTGGTTTATACAACTACTCATCCTGTTAGTTAGATATTAAGAAAAATGTAACATTTTCCTAATCTTCAATTGACCGTTTTAATCTTTTGACTGACCGACCTGCACCTACACCCACGCCTGAGACACTGACTGCTACACAAGTATTTACAGACTGCCAACTTCTACTATTCTTAATATGAATCCTGGGCAGGCAATGAGTTAACTGCTATATTAAAAGTCTCCATAAGTGCTTAGGAAGTCTGATAGCAAAACTGTGCATTAACTATTTATGTATTCAATCATTCCAGTCACTGCAAGAGTGTAAAACGGGAGCACTTAAATACTCAGCAATTACTTTCTCTATTTGAACTTGCAAACATAAACACGAATTGACAGTCCATAAAATGTATCGTGATTACTGAAGTGCTTATCAGCAGTTACACAATAATACCAATACACTTTGTTTGTTCTTAAGCCTTAGCTGTTATTTCTGATGAATCACATTTTGTATTCTTTCTTTAATATTGCTAGGGAATGCCATGCCTTTTTTATGAAGGTGCAGTAACCGATTTGTCTGGGGTTTGCTGTTTCTCCTGTTTAGGGCTGAATAGCCTGGTATTTCAGGGCTGGATCACCCTATTTATAGGGGCGAGACCAGACTGATATACTACAATATATTTCTCCCTGAAAAGGACACAAATGAGCTATAGAACTCACTTATTTAGGTGTGTTTATTCTCAGATTGAGAAAGGCTCAGTACAGTTATTTTTTCTTATTGAACCCTTTACAACACAGTTGCATCCCTCACAATGCAGCCTAGGTCCTACGTGCTTCAACGGCTCGCCTCGCTTTGCACCTTCTGCGCTCATCCAGCCTAAGTTCTGTGCCGCACATGGCTCACTTCGCGAGGCTTTGCAGATGAGCACCTTTGTCGCTAATTCAGTCTAAGCCCTACGCCATACACGGCTCGCCTCACTTCTCGAGGCTTCGCGGCCTAAGTCCTGTGCCGTACCCGGCTCACTTTGCGAGGCTTCGCACACTGCTCACTTTGCGAGGCTTCACAGCAGAGCGCCTGCGGCACTCATCCAGCCTAAGTCCTGTGCCGTACACGGCTCGTTTGCGAGGCTTCTCAGATGAGCTCCTTCGGCGCTCTTGCAGCCTAAGTCCTGCAGCTTACTGTTGCGACCTCGCTTTGTGAGGTCGCAACTGCGCGACTAACATCGCAAACGTCACCAACTTCGCAATATCCACAACTATGTATGTGATACTTCCTTCATGAACTTTATTAAATAAACTACTCCATATATGCTAAAGGTCCGTTTTTTAAGTTGAAATAAATACAAAATCCTTCAAGAGTACGAGGAATAATATAATATAATTTATTCCATCTGTGTTTTAAAATCTATTCTATCCGGTGGTGGTGAGTGTAAGGCATTGTATGTAAATTCCTACAAATTCTACAATCTGTTAAGGCATATCTTATATACCAGTTCAGTGTCTGTTGGAGTTAGAAATACCACCACCCAATTCAACCACCTTCAGTTAGCTGTATTTATAGAGCAGAGAACTTAAAACAAATAAATGTTGAGGAACCCCAGGCTTCCAACTCCATCTTGAATGGTCAATACATCATGACAGAACTGTCTGTCTGAGATTTAGGGGCATTGGCATTGTTTCTTGATCGTATATCCTGATTATATCATTTGTTCTTAAAGGAGCTGTTCTTAAAACATTTTGGATTTTTTTTTTTATATAAGTTTAATTAATTAATTTGATTATCCTCAATGTAAATTCCATACACAGTAGACTCTCGGTTAACCAGAACTCAAGCAACCAAAACTCTGAAGAAACCAGAAAAAAATTGGATATTGTACTTTAAATAAAAATAATAATTTACAGATCTCAACAAATGCCAGGAGCCAGGTTGTCATGCCACGTAATGATTACAGGCACCTAGACTGCATTCACTGTACGTCTCTGCAATTCAGTTTTACCTGGAAACAGACAGGCATGAGTGACTGAGCCAGTGCAGTGTTGGTGTTACATTCCCCGGGTTCAGCACCGCACCCTCCAGCCAAACGTACCTGTGTGTAAGTGAGGAGTGAAAGCTGCTGCTGCTAGAACAGCCCTCACTGACAAATATACTTAGCAGAGCATCCTACGTGCAGATAATCTAGGCCTCTTTTAATAGTAACTCTCAAGCAACCGGAAACTACATTTATCCGGCATCTACCAATCCCCGTGGGTGCCGGATAAGTGCGAGTCTACAGTACAATTCACACACTTTTCTAAGGAGTCCCATAAATGTTCAAATTTTTATGAAACTTTTAAGAATGTATCACTACGGAAACCCCATTTAGAGTTTTTTTCATACTCTAATATTATCTGAGCTAAATGTGTCACTGTATCCAGACACTACCTTACACACTTCTGTGATTAGTCCTATTGTGATTCTTGCAGATAGTAGCAAAGGTAACAATTCTGTACATTTTTTACGTATTGCCAGTAAAGATGTGTGCTGTACATTATACTGACTTCTCAAATAATAAGAACAGATAAAGAGATACAGTCATACTTTGCTTTGAGACTGAACGTAACAAAACTACAATCCAAAAATGTTCTCACTGAGGCATTTTGGGAATGACTACAAAGATAACACAAATGCTTTGCTGAAAAGGAAAGATGCACTCTGGGGCTTGTTGTTGTTTACATGTGTATTACGTAGCTTGGTTAAGCACTCTAGTCAGATTGCAGCTAGTTTTTAATTAGAAAAACAATGTTTATTCATCTACTGGAGGCATCCATAATATTATGGTGTGTGTGCAAGAAAAAGGGGTGTTTACATTTCTGAAGATAAATGTTTGCATCGGTTGAGTGTGGTGTCATTTTAAATCCTATCCAGTTTCCCAAGAAAATCTCGTGACCCCTCCTTACGCCTTCCACAGCTGATCGATAACTAACACAAACCTTCAAAGACAACATGGTTTCCTATATTAAAAAAACAGTGCATTTTTTTCTTAAACAACAGTCATCTTTTAATTGTGGCTCAGACATTCTTATTTAATTACGACATAGGAAGTTTTAAAATCTGACCTGGCCCTTAGGTCTGGCGTGGGAGAAGCCTAACTCAGATTAGTAAAACCTTCATATGTTTGTGACGTTTGCAACAAACTAAAAACATTAGCAGCTGCTTAAAGCATGGGCGTACAAGCATTTTCAGAGAAATCTTCATTGTAGCAGACTCTGCTAGTGTATGGAAGGTGCTTGGACAGTGCTACTCTTTTTTATTTTTTATTTTTTTGTTATTATATATCTGTAATGCACCAACATATTCCGCAGCGCTATACATGGTACGACCAAGGCAAAAACAAAAGCAGTATTAACACATTGCAAAGGATACAGGGCACATGGGCGGCTTACAGAGCAGGGCAAGCAAGTATACTTAACTGAGACTATTGGAGAGGGGGGAGGCATCTTGTGCTGAAATCTTATATAAATCCTCAAATGATTCAACAAATGCCCTTTCTTCCAGAGTTCTTCAAGAGTTTGAGTAGATAATAAATTAGGTCAACACGCCCACTCTATCTCCAAGCAGGCTGGAAGTGTGGAAGATACAAACATGGCACAGTATCTACCAAAATAAAGATATTACCCAGAAAAACATTTATGCCCACAGTTTACACAGCTGCTGATATAAATTTCTTCCAAACTATTAAGCTCCCTCACAGTGGCCATTTAACACATTTATTAACCTGTTGGCTGCTGTTATGATATCCAAGGGATGTCTTGCTGCTCAATATTACATTGATTTAAATGACAACTGACTGAGTGAATATGTGTTAATGTTTAACCTGTTTCAAGTTCACTTGCACCTCCAAAACCCATGCTCTAATTAGAATAATATGATATTTGCAGTTTTTTTGACATTGTATCCACTGACAGATGATTGAAGTGAGTGGTTTTCTAATTGCGATTGTGGTTCATGGACTATAAAAAGTCAAAGTTGTAGATTTAAAGCGACACAGACGCTGAGTTGTGTTGGTTTTAAATGTGCCATTGCTTTCCCTATGCTTTGAACAATTACAGATGTTTTTGGAACTGTGTTAGGACCTCTTTCAAAAAATGATAATACTTTATCATTAATCCTTAACGTGAAGACCATAAATTGAGCAGTGCCCCATATACAATATGTAAGTGGCTAGTAGTACATATAAACATTATATGCAAGAGCTGTGGGGGCAGACCTTTGCAAGGACTGCCAGCAGCTAGCAAAACAGAGCTTTTAAAAGGCCACTTATTTCAGCGTGATTTGCACCACATCACAGTAAAGATCACTTAAAAAGCATGTTGAAATACTTTTTGAATTTTTGCTTATAAAGTAAAATCTGTGTTTACATGTGTCACTGACTGCCCACAGTTACAGCTCTGTGTAGTTAACCCTTAGCAAATGCATCTGCAGAGCATGGAATTCTGGTATCACCTAAACAGAGTTCAGGGGGAAAACTGTTATCAATCACTTTCCTCACCACAAAGCAGCTTGGCTATCTGTTATTAATCATTCAACAGTCAGTAGGCAGGATACACTGTGTTTGTAAACCGACTAAAAACATAAGATTTTCTTTAGCTGTTATTAGTGTAATTACAATTATGTTTTTTTTTTTATTTTTTAACATAGAATCTTGTGCTCTCACACCATGAAGAGCACTTAGGGAGGTAAATTGTCCTTTAAGCACTTGTTAATAAAATTATATTAGATATGCAAACCCTTAGGTAATTTATTTTCGCATTATAAACAGGGAAACGTCCTTATCCCTGTAAGCATATCCCTTTAAGCATGTGCTATTATTTTAGTTATTCTATCAAATCATCGGACAGTTATACAAACCTTTACTTATAAGCATGTTTTCCATTTCAGCTGGGATTTATTTATTGAAAAACCACTTCCTTCCTGTAACAAAAAGTTAAACATTTCTTAAGCTCAATCCAACGATCTTCGAACTACTGTTGAGTCAATGTTGATCTCCTGTACATCTGGCGCGGTGCCGTTGGTTTCTGCTAATTATCTCTATCCTAACATAACATTACAGTTGGATATCTGCTTTACTTCATCTTAAGACAGTAACCGGCTATTATGGTGATGCAGTACATGCATGGAGTGGAGTCTGGTTTGTGTCTATGTAAATTACTAGGCCCCATCTGGATCGCTACCATGTCATGGTGAAGGGGCTTGTGTACCTCAATGAAGCTGTGAGCTGTACCATGTAGGGACACCCAATAAGGGCAGGTCATAGCAGAGAGGTCAGACAAACTGAAGTCTACTGGGGAAAGAACTGGCAACACACTCCAGTATCTTTGCAATTAAAACCTTATGGATGACGAGAACCAGACACAATAGCGTCACGGAGAGTCAGACATGACTGAAAGACTAAACAACATAATGACTATGCAGCAAGTAAATCTCTAGTCTCTCTGTTGGATAATGTATGTGGCCCATTTCTCTTCATCTCTGTACCAATATAGCCTTGTTTCTTTATTTTTCGTCTGCTACTTTTGATGAGAAACATTACTGTTCCTTTGTTAGTTTAATTAAGGTACTGTTGTTGTTGTTGTTTAGTCATTCAGTCGTGTCAAACTCTCATGACCCTATGGACCATAGCACGCCAGGCACATCTATGTTATGTCTCTGGTTGTGCTAATCCATAAGGTTTTCTTGGCAAAGATACTCCAGTGGACCACAATTTGTCTGACCTCTCTGCTATGACTTGCCCATCTTGGGTAATGCCACATGGTATAGCTCACAACATCATTCAAGTGCACAAGCCCCTTCACCATGACTAGGTAGCGATCTTGAAGAGGAAAATACTGTACCCAGTGTATATAAAACTGATTATATACATATGTCATTATCTGTCCACTTCTATTCTCACTGCAAGTGCAATCATGAAGTACACTTCAACTCTCGCCACTCCTTTACAGGGTCAGTGTAAGAACCTGGTAAACAACTAATTCACTACTTGATAGTTCCAGAAATGTGTATTTATGATGTCAACAATAATGCTATCTGTAAATGAAATGTGCTGGAGTTGTCTGCACGTTTCACATCACATTGTTTGTTTGGAAGCCATTAAAGTCATGTGTTAGCTATTTAGTTGTTCTGAAGTTGTTATTTAGGCATGTCATCTAGTAGATTTGTTAATTAAAGGAACACTTAACTCAGCACAATTTGGAGCAAATTGCAGTAAAGATCTCCTAAAAATATGTTGGAAAACCTTTCAAATTTTTTAATACTTGCATTTTTCTCTGAGATATTAATAAATTAAATCTCTGTTTACATGTGTCACTGGCAAGCCCCCAGACAGACCCACTGCAACAGCGCTGTACAGTGAGCATAAGCAGGAAGAGAGTTAACCCTTTACACGTTCATCTCTGCAGAGAAAGACTGTTGGAATCAATTAAGTACGACAGTTGGGGGTTTACATCCCATGCTGCATTCCCGGAGTTCAGTGAAAAACTATATATCTTTTTGTTCACAGAGCCTTCACCCCTCTGTGTCAGCCGATGTTGTTAATCATCGAACAGTCAGCAGTATGTTTGTAAACAGACTTAAAATTGTAGATTTTTAGCTGTTAATGTAAAAAAAAAAAAGATAATTTAAACATAGAATCTTGTGCTCTTTCACACCATGAAGAGCATTTATAGTGAGGTAAATGGCCCTTTTAATCCACAGGTTGGAGTATGATTCATCTGCTATAGTACAGGTATGGTGGGGGGGGGATAGGATAAGATGGAACTCCTAAATAATAAAACAGCTGACTAGTGACATCAATGGCTGCCAGACTGTATCGAGTCAAGCGACAGGAAGGGGTGTAGACAGACTCCGCACACCAGACAGGTAACATTCAATTTGGAACAATTTAACTTATGTAAATGGCGTCACTCAGTCGTGTCCGACTTTCCGTGACCTCATGCACAACACACCATGCCAGTTCCTTCTCCAGTGGGCCACTGCATAGATCTGGTGGTATCCAAGTACTGTCCAGTGTGACCTTTTGGTTCCCTGGCTGGATTCAAACCCAGGATGCTGTGGTGAAAGCATCTGCATCCTAACCACTGGGCCACCAGGGAACCCCAATTTAACTTAGCTTTATTGTTACATGAGATCATGCCCTATATCTGCTGTTTACACTGGCCATTTAAAAGACCAACTTTGCTTTAATGGCTCTGTGTCTAATTTGAAAAGTAAACTGGTGTGATGAGCTCATATAGGTTGGTATGTAAATGGAGCACAATGTCAAGGTGGGAAAGTATATATACATACCACAAGAGCTTCTAGGCTCTCTTCCCTGCCTAAAATCATATGATTTGTACCTATTTAGGTTTACCCTCTAGAGCTTATGCAGCCCATGAATACAGAGACTGTGAAGAACAGAGTTTCAAACTAGCCTGTCAGCAACCTCTCCTTTGCAGAATGTTGCCACTGATACACTTACACTCTGTACTTAAAAATACACTGTCTTCATGAGCCGTAGAGGGGAGAGACCAATTAGGAACCATTTATAAGAACTTCTTAAAAAAATAAAGTACATAAAAGTAAAGAGATACATAGATATGTTATATTTCTAGTGAAATCAAGAAACCTTCATGTCCCTTTAAACATTGCAATAACATATAGTGTGTAATTATATCAGCAGCAGTTCTCATTGGTTATGTGTTTGGGTCAAGGTTGTATTGGATCTGTCCCGTGCCGATCAGCCTGGGGTGTTGTTGCTCTGTCTGGAATTGATCTCAAATATGTTCACTACAGCCACATTACACTATATGGCTGGGAATGATTTGTGATTAACTAATTAAGGATTAATGTATAGAGAATGAAGGACACATTCCAGGCACAACACACACTTGACTTGTGAAACCAAGTGGTGGCTAATATGTAATGGAAGAAGAGCGTTAAAGGGAAAGTTTCACTTAACCACAAGTTGATACCTATATGAAAGACGTCACTTATAGCAGTTCAGGTATAAGCGTATATGTTTTAGCACTTGACATTTATTACTACAAGACTTCTATATTAGGTGATGTGAGTGACTGATGAGCACAGGACATGATTGTAACTGTTACATCAATATAATTGGCACATTAAAGGGCCATGTACTTCACTGTAAGTGCTCTTCATGGTGTGAGAGCACAAGATTGTATGCTAAAATAATCTGTTTTAATTACACCAATAACAACTTAAGTTTTAAGCAGTTTTTACCTGCACTCAGGAAGGTACTGACTAGTTTACCCATAACAATGTTTAGGTGATTCCTGCATTCCATGTTCTACATAGATGGATTTGGTAAAGGCTAAGTCTTTTTGTTTCATTTGCTCACTACACGGCGTGAGCTGCGGGTCTGGCAAAGGGCAGTCAGTGACGCATCTAAATACAGATTCAATTTATTTGATTTCTCAGTGAAAACCACAAGTATTTCAAAAATTCTGAAATAATTTCAACATGCTTTTAGGATATCTTTACTGTGGCATGGTCCAAATTGTGCTGAATATTTTTACAAAGTTTAAAATAAAGTATTGTATGCAATATTGATTTTCCTCCTAACTAGATTTTGATATCAGGGCATAAGAGGACTGGGATAAGATCTCTATTCAGTTTTGTTGAGGCAGCCATTCTAGAAAGGCTCTTGGCAATAATAGGCAATAAATGTCTGGCTCATACTCGCTTCCTTGTGCGGGGGAACTACACATCCCATGATTCCTTGCTATCAAAACTGCCATCATAGATAGATAAAATGTGACTCGACAAAATTTATAATTACTTTTATGATAATTTTAGCAGGGATTTACAAGTGTATTAACTCTGAAAATCATCTGTTTGCAAACTCAAGAGATTTAGCAAACTTTAGGGTAAATGTAATAATCTTTATTTGAGGATTTTTTCATGCTAATTTTTTTTTTTCATACACTACTGATTCAGTTGATTAAATATGCTGTTGAATGATATTATGCTAATGGCTTAGGGCCTCATTCAATTGCTATTTGGCCAATTGAATATGGCTCTATATAGGCACAGAACATATTTTTTACAGAAGTTTTTAGTTAGTGAAGACCTTGCTTTTGGATAGAAGTTCACTAACTAAAAACTTGTGTAAAAAAATATACTCTGTGCTTTATATAGAGCCTTATTCAATTGGCCAAATCACAATTGAATGAGGCCCTTAGTGTTTAAAACAATTTCTGCTAAATAATTTCTTGCTAATGTTAACTTTCTAAGTCATTTCATAAATGTGAAGTTTTCCCCATACGTAGCTTACTAAACATTGACCGACGTGCGTTTACCACTTGGCAACAGAGATTGAAATCAATTTAAAAACTATAATAAACCTCTTTTTTTGTATGGTTTTGTTTATGATTTATTATCTTGACAGGGTGATAACCTTTGTGAGATCGTCTGAAGTCCTGTATTAATATATGGCATTTATAAGATTTCATTCAAGCTAAAGTACAATCCCAGGCACTGAGTATAGGAATTAGAGTAAAGATTGTGTGTTATCAACCTCCTCAAGTCACTGCTTCACTGAGCATTGTTTTTGTGGATTTAAAATGCAATGAAGCAGAAACCTTATCCCATCTCTTCCACGCTGACACGTAAATAAATCTTACACCATAACCAGAGTGAGGTTTGGCGTTTCCTGCCTCCTGTATACAGCGGCGTTTCTATGTATTGTCACATTGCTCTCCTGTCTGCGTGAATACAGCTTCCATGTCACATAACTACGTGCCCTGACAGCTCAGGATTAGACCAGGATCACATATCAGATGTTTGTTTCATATGCAATCTGGACAAGATCAATAAACAAGCTGTTTATTTTTCCTGTGTTATTTTGATGTGACAAGTACAATATAAGGTACATATTAATTTCAAGTGGAAGGACCGGTTTACCTAAACATTAGGTGATTGTGACTGACAGGGATAACGCAAGGTGTTGGAATAAACTGCCACTCATAATTAGGCATTCGATACTGCTCTCCGCCATCATGTAGAGACATTAAAATCAAGTAGCAAAGTTGTAATAATCTTTTCACTGTCTTATAATTATTTGTAAATGCATATATATATATATTTATAGTCATGTTACCTTTCCATCCTGATAGTTTTTATTAGATTCTATCACATCTCCCGCCGGTCTTATTGATTAGTCTGCTACCACTTTTGTATTTGAATTTCATTATGGCTTCACTCGTTATGGATGACCTTATTGAGCAGGTGAGGAGAGAGGCCCTGTTGAGGGGTCCATCATGGCTGGTATGTGTTTTGCCTGCCATCAGGGCCCCTCTGCGGGTCCCTACTAGGCCTGCCCTTGGGGCCCTTGACCTCCCTGCCAAAGATTTTGGCCATGGCCCTTCTTCTTGGCCTGCCCTTGGGGACCTTGATGTAGCTGCCCATGGTTCTAGACACTCAGGCCCAATGGGCTTCTGCCCTTATCCCCTTACCCTTCCATTCTAGAGTGGCACCCAAAGGTAAAATCCCATTAGATGATTGTGTCTGACTCTGATAGCTCAAGGTGTCACCCAAAACTAGGTGTTTAAAAGGACTCTAAACCCATCAATACTGCTCTCTGCAGAGAAGTCAAAATCAAGTAGCAAAGTTGTAGTCAAATTATAAAACAATTGTTTTATAATTGTTTGTAAATGCTGTAGAATTAGTTTTTACAACACTCAACATGCTTGCTTACTCTGAGTCTTTTTAGGAATCCAGTAGCATTGTATGATTTGTTGTTGAGCTTATGGGACCAGCTCTGATTTCTTGAAGCACCATAAATTACAAGCTCCCTTTAAATTCTTATATTGTCCGACTCTCCGTGACTACATGAACCGCAGCATGCCAGGCACATTTGTTATGTCTCTGGTCGTGCTTATCTATGACATTATCTTGGCAAAGATACTGGAGTGGGTTACCAGTTCCTTCTCCCGGGGACCGGGATTTGTCTGACCTTTCTATGACCTGCCCATCTTGGGTGATCCTACATGGTATAGCTCACAGCTTCATTGAGGCACACAAGGCCCTTCACCACAACAAGTTAGTGATCAATCCAATAATACATTTAACATGGTTTCCAATTGGGGTTAGAATGTTTTAAAGATCCTAAAGCAATAAGCGGACATTCGTCTTGGTAACCCAGGGACCTCCTGTATTGATAAATTCCACATCCTTTAAAAAGAACTACTGTGTTGAATTGCTTTTTTATTAGTTTTTGAAAAAATAAAAATGTCTATTGGCAAATGTTTTGTGAAGCAAAAAAGAGCACTGGCAGATGTAACTGCCGCATTTCCATTGTGCACACAGTCTCCTCTCACCTTAGTTATTTTATCTGCTGAAGCCAAAATGGTAGATTCCCCAGCAGCAAAATTGTATATAAAATAGAATGAATTAGAGGTATTATTTTTACATTATAAAAGCATGTTGGTTATTAAGTGTAGTGCTGCAAATAGGAAATAAAAAAAAAAAAAGAGCACAGCCCCAGAGATTCCATATAACTTTAAAAGCTCAGAATAAAGCACAACTAATGTAACGGTTTCATAATCGCTATTGAAAATAGAATTTTAGACAATGCCAAGCAATGTACTTCAATATGGTGCCTCCCGTTTCTATGAGATTTTACATATGCTTCAGGCAGTTGTCCCTTTCAACGTAAAATCAAAAAAAAAAACAAAGGACAAAGAAAAGCAAATGAATAAAAATGCAAAAAAAAAAAATATAAAGCTTCAACAAAACTGATGGTTCTTGCCATGCATTAACCTCAAACTGTGCTTAGAAATGTCATCTGGGGTTGGAGTAAAATGTATTACTGTCAGTGCGGTAAGGCCATGCTTGATTTATCTGTCCCAATGAACAGCAAGCACAAAATTGAAATGACAAGACAAGCTAATTAGCTAACATAATTTAATTAATGTCTTTTATTCCTCTTTTTAAGCTACACAATTACATTTTCAGTTGCATTAATTTAAGGGGGATAAGGCAGATTTTCTCTTTAGATATGATTTATCTGCATGTTTTATGCCTACAGGTTTGTAGGTTTTGTACAGCGAAGTTGCTTAATATTTGTTCATTAGGAAGGAAGATTATGCGCTCATCATTTATGTTAAAGCCCCTTGTCTCCTTTGTTCTAGAGAATGTTATATGTAAATGGCTGCCTAGAAAAAACAGTATTGTAGTGGATTTTATATCATTGCAGACTTAGATGTTGTTTTTTTAATAACTGAAGTTACACAGAAAATGCCTTAATTTTGGAGCAATACATTATTTTTTTTTAAAAGGAAGTGATATGTGCTGGTGGCAGAAAGTGGGTATCCAAGTTGAAACCAAATGGACAGGGTAGGCAGCTGTCAAGAGAATATCTCTAAACGGGCAAATGGCAGGTTATGAGAAGGAAGAGGGTGTTGGGGGTCAAAGACCGGGTCAAAATCTAATAACAAACAGCAAATGTCTCTACATAGGCACACCTCAGACTATTTCCTTGCTGGGCATGGCTAAGCAGGCTGTGTCTCATGGGCATGGCTGAGCAGGCTGTGTCCCATGGGCATGGCTGAGCAGGCTGTGTCCCATGGGCATGGCTGAGCAGGCTGGGTACTATGGGCATGGCTGAGCAGGCTGGGTACTATGGCCATGGCTGAGCAGGCTGTGTCCTGTGGGCATGGCTGAGCAGGCTGTGTCCTGTGGGCATGGCTGAGCAGGCTGTGTCCTGTGGGCATGGCTGAGGAGGCTGGGTCCTGTGGGCATGGCTGAGCAGGCTGTGTCCTGTGGGCATGGCTGAGCAGGCTGTGTCCTGTGGGCATGGCTGAGCAGGCTGTGTCCTGTGGGCATGGCTGAGCAGGCTGTGTCCTGTGGCCATGGCTGAGCAGGCTGTGTCCTGTGGCCATGGCTGAGCAGGCTGTGTCCGGTGGCCATGGCTGAGTAGGCTGTGTCCTGTGGGCATGGCTGAGCTGGCTGGGTCCTGTGGGCATGGCTGAGCAGGCTGGGTCCTGTGGGCATGGCTGAACAGGCTGGGTCCTGTGGGCATGGCTGAGCAGGCTGTGTCCTGTGGCCATGGCTGAGCAGGCTGTGTCCTGTGGCCATGGCTGAGCAGGCTGTGTCCTGTGGCCATGGCTGAGCAGGCTGTGTCCTGTGGCCATGGCTGAGCAGGCTGTGTCCTGTGGCTATGGCTGAGCAGGCTGGGTCCTGTGGCCATGGCTGAGCAGGCTGGGTCCGTTGGGGACGGCTGAGCTGGTCTAACTATTTTGCAGCTGGTCCATTCCTGCCACGTATGGCATTTTTAAGTGCACTAGCTTACATCTCCTTGTGATAATGCACCATGCATAAGTAACGTGGTCAGTACCACTCTGGTTGCCAAACAAGGATGAGCACAAGCGACATCATTTTATGCAGACACAGAATATGGTGCCCAATGAGGTGTTGCATTAATTAAAAATTAAGAGTTGTGAACATTCTGGTTGTCAATACCAGCATTGAGACCCACTGCCCTAAAAAACACAAATTTGATGCAATTTGTATAAAAAATATACAACAGCAAATATTCTTTTTTTGTTGCATAGAATTGTAAGTGCCAGCTTCTTGTGTCTATCCATATCCAGAATTAGGTTCTTACTACATACAGAGAAGCCTTGAATGCGAACAACCCTCTAGTACAGTAAAATCAGCTTGTTTCAGATGCAGCACCCAATGTACTCAAATATGCTGCATAATACATTTAAAATGACAAGGTCACCCCAACAGGAAGTTAATTTCATTTTAAAGAACATTAAAAACTGACTATACATTGTAATAACCGTTTTCCTGTACAATGTATTGTTTCTGATATAATTAGAAATGTATGCTAATGTGTTCGGCATATACTTGATTAGAGTTGAAGTGGAATCTTACTGCCAGATAACATTTGGGGTCTTTATTTTGGCTACTACAGAAACAGACAAGCAGACTGTAATCCTAATTAGCACATCAAGGGAGTATTCACTTTAGGTAAACAATGGATAACACAACATATAGCCAGGTTTTCATTATTATAATTAGAAAAAAATGTTAAATCTCACTGTAGGAACAAAAAGCTAAAGAGGTGTTTACTATCTTTTTGACAAACAGCGTTTCACTGCAGCACAGCGAAGCAAAACTGTCTATTTTGAAGATAATCGCTAAAATTACAAAATAAAATTAATCTATTTACTGGTGGCATTTAAAGATGATGCCAGAGGGTTGGATTTTGCCCAAATACATGGTTTCCTAAACTAATTCAGTCATTGAGGGCATTTTAGCTCCAAAACGATTGTCTGAAGCCTGTGATACAAAATGGCTGCTGTGGTACACCACAGGAACCTGTGCCCCGTACTCCAAAATCATTCCCCTGGACCTAAAAACCTTAGGACCCCAAAACCTCTTATCACCAACCAGGACTTTATAATCTCTCTTCATTGCTTTTCCATAGAGAGAAACCTGAGATAATTTTATTTTTGCAGCCACACAAAATGGAGCCCAGAGACCTACAGAACACAGATTGGGAAACACAGCTCTAGGTAAAAGGCATTATTTAATGTAATGTCTTATTAAATACCCCAAGAATATTTGATTTAAATCAAGCCTTCTGTTATTGCAATAGCCAATTTAATGCTGAATATAATCCTTACATGTATACACACATTTATTTAAGTGAAATACATACAGGAGGTCCCCGACTTACAGATGACCTGTACTAAAGAACAGGCTCCCAAACCATTTTATTTTGTTTTTATGCTCTGTTTGTTTGCCATAATAGTTTCTATAACTCATAACATTACAGGGGTATTATTATTATTACAGTATTACACTGTATTATTATTATTACCACATATGGACCATTATAGTGATGTTGTGGTGATGATGATGATTATTAATCAGGGATCCACATTTTAATCAAATCCGGTTTAAAGTCATTCTCAGGAACGTATCTTGTCCTTTTTCCTGGGGACCGCCTGTATATTTAATGGAATAAACTTCCCCTGACCCATTAAACAAATGTCAGACTCTTTTGGGTTAGTAAGTACAGACTCTGCCCTTGTGTTATTACATCAACACCCAGTAAAATCTAGAGGGAGAAACCTGTTTTTCATTAGCTATAAAGATTTTCAAAATTGCATTAGTTTCAGTTCATTAGATTGTATAATTACATTGGCTGTGTGTCTTTACAAGAGGAGAACTGCTTGGAAGGACCTCCCAGGGGACATCAGATTAGCTTTTACTGTGCCAGTCCACTGAGGCAGAGGTGAATTACCTTCTGTTACACACATGAAAGTAGGGCAGTGTGGTGCCACAAAATGTCCGCTGTGAGCGTGTTAACCCTTTGCATACTCTTGGGCTGAATATTCCACTTATTTTATTATTATTTATTTGTTGTTATTTTTTTAATCTATTTTAGTAGAAAGTGACTTTTTATTTTTTGTTTTCAAAATGTCAAATATAAACCTTGGTTACACAAGCTGTTTAGAGAACTCTGAGAAGGGTCTCTCGGCTTTGGTTTAAAAGATGAACAGTCCTACACAATATATTGTGTGTTCAAAATGACTTCCCCCCACAGAAGCTGAGCATCCTATAACATTATACCTTTGTTCCTCCTTTTTGCATGGAGCCCAGTTTGTGAGGAAGGTGTACTCATCAAGTTGGACGGTTTTACTGTATTTGTTTAAATATGCAGGCAACATTTTGTAAAAAAATGTCACTATAATATATTTCAAGTATGTTAGGCGTAATTGGCCCGGTCTGTTTCATTACTAGCGTGTAACGTACTTAGCAGTAATGGCCCAACTTTCATAACTAATTTGTCTGAACATTTTATTTTCCTTTTTAAAAAGATAATCATTTGTCAGAAGACTTGCACTGAAAATAGCTGTTTTATTTTTTCCACCATCTTTTAAAAATTACCTGCAGCTGCCTATTTGCTGCAGAGCTTTGGTTGCAAAGTGTGGGGAAATTAGTTAAATTGTTAGTTTGAAAAAGATAGATGGAGTTCCAGCCTCAAGATAGGGATAAAATCAGCTATTTTCAGTGTGTACACTTTCACAAAAGATCACAATAAATAAAAAAAAGTTCTTTAAACTAATATTCACTGCTGAATAGTTGAAATTTAAACCATTATAGTTGCCCTTTTAACCTGGGTCTGTACCTGCCATGTCTTCTGCCTATTATATATGTGTGTAATATAAATATATATATATATATATATATATATATATATATATATATATATATATATATAATACATTCATTATAAAGCTGTTTTTGCCCCCATATATCCCGATTAACGTTCTGGTTTTTAATAGCGCTGTTGAGAAGTCGTCAAATAGGAGGAAACGTCTATATAAATATACTAGCTACTTGCCCGTCAAAAATGACGGGAATACATTTTGAGGATGGGAATGCTGTACCTTCGGCGCTCATTGCGAGCCCCGTGCTAAGCGCCTTTGGCGCTCTCATCGCGTGGCTCACAATGAGCTCCTTCGGTGCATTTCAGGGCCTGATCATGATCAAGTAAGCCAGACCCACAACTTGCTGCTTATACAGAGCCAAACCACAAATGTGAGGAGAGGGAGTGAGAAGGAGTGGGGAGAGAGTGAGAGAGAGGAGGGAAGGAGCGAGAGAGAGGAGGGAAGGAGCGAGAGAGAGGAGGGAAGGAGCGAGAGAGAGGAGGGAAGGAGCGAGAGAGAGGAGGGAAGGAGCGAGAGAGAGGAGGGAAGGAGCGGGAGGGAAGGCGCGAGAAGGAGGGAGGGAGGGTGAGGGTGAGAAGGGGAGTGAGGGTGAGAAAAAATACAACAACCAAGAGCCTCGGCGCTCATTGCAAGGCTCTTGGTTGTTGTATTTTTTTTATCAGAGGCACTTTTGCTGTCATTGTAACGTCGGTGTTGCAGCCGACATTGGAGCCTCCACCTTCCGCGAAGGTCCGCATTTGCAAAGCGAGGGACGCAGTTCTTGCAAGCTCGCAAAGCGTGACAACGATTCGTAGTTTGACAGCTATTTTATGTGATATATAGTGTATATAATTAATATATATTAATTACTCTTTTATCATTTGCTGGCTGTTGGTGTTTTTATTTTTTTGTATAGCTTGGCATTTCCACATCAGTAATAATGCTGAATGCTTAATATCAAAACTTTACTACATTTTATATACTGAAATATATAGTAGATCATATGTGTAGTCAAATGGACAAATCATATTTTAGACTAGCCAAACTTGACTCCGTTATCATCTAGACGTTATTCCTGTTTTCTCTTGATAAAGTGATAAGCTTCTTTTTTTTTAAAATGGGTGGCCGTTTACTTATGGGTTTTAATAGATGTCATCATCCACCTCAGTCTCCAATTAGCCTCATGGTATAATAAAGCATGACTTCCAATCTCCAGGTAAAATAACACTATGTTACTATACTCCTAAACCAAAATGTATTTCGAGCACAGCGCTTTAAATAGAGTCTTCAAGTTTCAGTAAAGCAATAACTGTATTTTTATTGCTGAATCTGCCGCTACATAATAACCTCAGGCATTCGTTTTACACTTCAGTGTCTGAGACCTTGGAATGAAATATTGATTTTTATTGCCTCTGTAACATATAAATTACTTGAATATGCTTGGATATAAGTGAATGTTTGTAGTGTGTAGTCCAAGGAACAAGCACAGGTCTGGCTCTAGGTTTTATACCACAGATTTGTATTATTATTGTTTATTTGTAACGCGCCAACATATTCCGTAGCTCTACCTTTACGGAATATAGAATATAGATAAAAGCCATTTGATGTAATCCTGTTGTTGCAACTATATTCCTACTAGATATTGCTTGGAGTCATTTAGATCAACATATTCATCATCTTTACATCTAAATCCACATGTACTATAATATGTAGAGGTTTTTCCCAAGCTATTCCAGTTCTGACATCTGAAATTAGCCATCCTGATGTACACAGTGATCCTAATAAACCATAGCTAATTAAACGTAACTACCTATAAAAGGCTACTCTTCTTGCTCACCAATTAACGCTATTAATATAATGGTTTATGTTGTTGCAGACTCTGATAGTGATTAAAGGGACACTGTCACGCCAACAGAAAGTTGTTTTCACCTTAAAGAGCATGTTAGTCGTGTCTGACTCTCTATGACCTTATGGATCATAGCACACCATGCGGATCCACTTGGTATTCATGGCAGAGATACTGAAGTTGGGTTGCCAGTTCCTTCTCCAGTGGGCCACAGCATGCAGCTCCTGGTATTCTTAGGTGGTCTCCTATCCAAGTACTGACCAAGCCCAACCTTGCATGGCTTCAGGGTGGTGTGACCTCTTGGTTCCCTGACTGTAAACGAACCCAGGTTGCAGCGGTGAAATCACTGAATCCTAACCACTGGACCACCAGGGAACCCTAACAATATATAGTGTTGGAAAATTACATATTGCAGCTAGATGGAAAAAAATACACCTCTCCTATCATAGAGAATATGGACAAAACAGACATCTTGGAAAGGCTGACATACTCATTAGCAAACGGGTATTGCATTAGGACAAGACATGGGGTTCTTATTATACAATAACAAAAAATATGAGCTTTGCAACTTATACACTAATATACTCTTAATTTTTCCAAATTACATTTTATTTTATGTTCAGAAATGTTGCTTAATAAAGAAAAACCGAAGTTAGTTATTTGTATAATGGTATGTTGTTCCAATAAAAATGGATTGTTAAAGAGCATGAAAACCTGGTTATACATTGTACTAGTTTTTGTTTCACAGTAAATTATTCCTGAGAAATACAGCATTGTCCATAAGGGTGGGTGACAAGTTGTAACTGAAAGACAACATTTGTCATTGTTTTGACCACCACAGGGATAGGTAAGCAGACTGTGATTCTAATGTGCATATCAGAGTAGCTAATTCGTATCCAGGAACTGCTCATTTGCATACAAATGCAGAACTGTGTTTCTCAGGAATGATGCACTTTAGAAAAACATAACTAATACAATATACAGCCAGTTTTCCATGCCCTTTTAGAGTAGCCTAACAAAAACTTGATTTTGGGGTTAATGTGGCACAGCTGAGCTAATATCTAAAATAGGTAATAACATTTTTAATTTATCACTAGTGGTTTACCCCCACCTCTCACTTCCCTGTGTCTTTCTCCCTCTCCCTCCCCTGTGTCTCTTCCCTCCCCTCTCTCCCTCCCCTGTGTCTCTTCCCTCCCCTCTCTCCCTCCCCTGTGTCTCTCCCCTCTCTCTTCCTCCCCTGTGTCTCTTCCCTCTCCCTCCCCTGTGTCTCTTCCCTCTCCCTCCCCTGTATCTCTTCCCTCTCCCTCCCCTATATCTCTTCCCCCATCTCCCTCACCTGTATCTCTTCCCCCATCTCCCTCCCCTGTGTCTCTTCCCCCACATCTCCCTCCCTTGTGTCTCTCCCCCCCTCTCCCTCCCCTGTCTCTCCCCCCTCTCCCTCCCCTGTCTCTCCCCCCTCTCCCTCCCCTTTCTCTCCCCCATCTCCCTCCCCTGTGTCTCTTCCCCCCCATCTCCCTCCCCTGTGTCTCTTCCCCCATCTTCCTTCCCTTGTGTCTCTTCCCCCCATCTCCCTCCCCTGTGTCTCTTCCCCCCATCTCCCTCCCCTGTGCCTCTTCCCCCCATCTCCCTCCCCTGTGCCTCTTCCCCCCATCTCCCTCCCCTGTGTCTGTTCCCCCCATCTCCCTCCCTTGTGTCTCTTCCCCCCATCTCCCTCCCTTGTGTCTCTTCCCCCCATCTCCCTCCCCTGTGTCTCTTCCCCCATCTCCCTCCCCTGTGTCTCTTGCCCCCCATCTCCATCCCCTTTGTCTCTTCCCCCATCTCCCTCCCTTGTGTCTCTTCCCCCCATCTCCCTCCCTTGTGTCTCTTCCCTCCATCTCCCTCCCCTGTGTCTCTTCACCCCCATCTCCCTCCCCTGTGTCTCTTCACCCCCATCTCCCTCCCCTGTGTCTCTTCACCCCCATCTCCCTCCCCTTTGTGTCTTGGCCCCCCCATCTCCCTCCCCTGTGTCTCTTCACCCCCATCTCCCTCCCCTGTGTCTCTTCCCCCCCATCTCCCTCCCCTGTGTCTCTTCCCCATCTTCCTTCCCTGTGTCTCCCCTGTGTCTCTTGCCCCCATCTCCCTCCCCTGTGTCTCTTGCCCCCATCTCCCTCCCCTGTGTCTCTTGCCCCCATCTCCCTCCCCGTGTCTCTTGCCCCCATCTCCCTCCCCGTGTCTCTTGCCCCCATCTCCCTCCCCCGTGTCTCTTGCCCCCATCTCCCTCCCCCGTGTCTCTTGCCCCCATCTCCCTCCCCCGTGTCTCTTGCCCCATCTCCCTCCCCTGTGTCTCTTGCCCCCATCTCCCTCCCCTGTGTCTCTTGCCCCCATCTCCCTCCCCTGTGTCTCTTCTCCCCATCTCCCTCCCCTGTGTCTCTTCTCCCCATCTCCATTCCCTGTGTCTCTTCCCCCCATCTCCCTCCCCTGTGTCTCTTCCCCCCCATCTCCCTCCCCTGTGTCTCTTCCCCCACTCTTCCCCCCTCTCCCTCCCCTGTGTCTCTTCCCTCCATCTTCCTTCC
>CM050166.1:75412748-75507748 GCA_027410445.1 Discoglossus pictus
AAGTAGTATAAATCATCACAATAAGAATAAACCTTTTTATTCACAGTAGTTGTTTATTGGAGATCATTGGTGTTGAAATGGTGTGTAATAGTACATTAAAAGACCATTTTCCTCACTGTAAGTGCTCATCATGGTGTAAGAGCATGGCAATGGCATGATTAAAAACAGACAGCTGAGCCACATGACGAGGACAATGATCAATAGCAGTTTTTCCCTGCACTCAGGAATGCACAAAGCAGTTAACCCATAACTGACCTTTAGGTGATTCCAGCATTCCATACTCTGCACAGTTGTATTATTTAATGTTTTTAACTCTTTTTTTTGTTTTTTATATTGCTCACTTCATGTGTCCCATATACTCCCTCTGTCACACTCGCCACTACAGCTCTAGTGAAAAATGCACCATTTCAAAAATGCAAAAAGTATTTCAACATGCTTTTAGTAAATGTTTACTGTAATGTCGTCCAAATTGTGCTGAATTAAGTGGCCCTTTAATACAAACTGTGCACTTCTCAACAAGCATAAAAGAAAGTATCAGAAAAGGGATTTGAATTGGATCTTCTTAATTTATAAGTGCATAATTCCAAGAAAAAATATTTTAAAGTATAGTTAAATGAACAATGTGCTCAACATTTAAATCAGCCAAAGAGGCATTTATTTGTAATGTAAAAATAATAATACAGCATATACAGTGCCTTGCAAAAGTATTCACCCCACTTGGCATTTTTCGTGTTTGTTACCTCACAACCTGAAATTAACATGGATTGTTTGAGGATTTGCATCATTTAATTTACAGAACATGCCTACAACTTGGAAGATGTTTTTTTTATTGTGCAGCAAACAGATAGGACAAAAACAGAAAAAGTCAATGTGCATAACTATTCACCCCCCTAAAGTCGATACTTTGTAGAGCCACCTTTTTGAGGCAATCACAGCTCCAAGTCACTTTGGATAAGTCTCTATGAGCTTGCCACATCTTACCACTGGGATTTTTGCCCATTCTCCTTGCAAAACTGCTCCAGCTCCTTTAAGTTGGATGGTTTGCTCTTGTGAACAGCAATCTTTAAGTCTGACCACAGATTTTCTATTGGATTGAGGTCTGGGCTTTGATTTGGCCATTCCAACACACTTACATGTTTCCCTTTAAACCACTCAAGTGTTGCTTTAGCAGTGTGTTTGGGGTCATTGTCCTGCTGGAAGGTGAACCTCCGTCCTAGCTTCAAATCACGCACAGAGTGGTACAGGTTTTGCTCAAGAATATTCCTGTATTTAGCACCATCCATCTTTCTCTCAACTCTGACCAATTTCCCAGTCCCGGCTGCTGAAAAACATCCCCACAGTATGATGCGGACACCACCATGTTTCACTGTGAGGATGGTGTTCTTTGGGTGATTTGATGTGTTGGGTTTGCACCAGACATAGCGATTTTGCGTCCGAAAAGTTTAATTTTAGTCTCATCAGACCAGAGCACCTTCCTCTATACATTTTGACAGTTTCCCAAATGCCTTTTCACAAACTCAAAACGTGCCAACTCTATGGAGCGTACGGCTTATTGTCGTCCTATGTACAGATACTTCAGTCTCTGCTGTGGAACTCTAAAAAATAGTTTAATGTATATATTTTTTCTCATTTCACTTCACCAACTTAGACTATTGTGTTCTGATCATCACATAAAATTCAGATTAACAAAACTTTGAACTTAAGGCTGTAATGTAACAAAAAAGATAAAAAGTAAAGATGGGTGAATTTTTTTGCAAACCACTGTACATTAATAATTATATCCACTCCCTTTATAAAATGTTACTGGCAGGACTTGGTTGCTACAGCCAATCAGAAGCTGCTCTGCCACCTCGTTTCACTATACTCCAAAACATTTTTTGTTTGATGTGCCTTCATTAAAGACTATAGAATCACAAATATTTCTTATAATGGAGACATCTTAATGAATATAGGCCACGGCTTTCTAAGCAACAGTTTTTTTTTTTTATTAGGACATGGTAGCTTTTACTAAGGGGAGTAAATAATGTTTCCATAAACTCCATATCCATGCAGAATGCATTCACAGGACTAAGCTGTGTCTGATTTTTCGCATTGCATTCTGGGAGACTGGGCAAATGAGTCCATAATGCATTTTGACTCTTTTAATCCAATACCACTTTATACATGGCTCCGTTTTAGCATGCTCGCTGTAGTGCAGAGTTTTCATGCTTAGGATGTATTTGCATGAGTTAGAACACCTACCCACAGGAAGTCACTGTTACACTCTTAATGGATCTCATCAGTGTGGGGCTGGTTCTCATGCTATGTATATATGGGATGTATATGAGTGTGTGTCCTTGAAATAATTATCTTCCCGCATATAAAATAGGGGGTTTAATAAAGAAGTATATTAAACAGGTTATTTTACCAAATTTCTTCATCTTGATTTAGGTAGAAGAGGAAATCCAGACACTTAGCCAGGTGCTCGCTGCGAAGGAGAGGCATCTAGCGGAAATCAAAAGGAAGCTGGGAGTCACCCCACTGGCCGAACTCAAACAGAACATTTCCAAAGGACTCCATGATGTGGCTGAATCCAATGTGTATGTTCTGTCTATTGTGCAAATATTAGGAACAGAAAGTTTTTAACAGGCAACTGTGAGATTTGGGTATTTGTGAGCACATGCTCATACCCCCCGAATCCATTTGTAACAATATATACATAATTGTATTATACATTGCACTCTGTATCTGTACCTGGAATCACAAAACTATTTACACATATTCAGCATTCTAATGCAATAGTTATAAGCAATTTAATATTTTATTAATGTTGTTCCTAATGTTTGATCAATTTGTGTTTTATTGAAATGTGTTCATTTCTAGATACAAGAAGACATCAGAAACCCTGTCTCAGGCTGGACAGAAGGCCTCTGCTGCCTTTTCATCAGTTGGGTCTGTCATCACAAAAAAGCTGGAGGATGTAAAGTAAGTAACTGAATTGTTGACACTTAGGAATTTGTGCATCAATATTCCAAATTTATATAGAAATATATAATCACAGTAAAAAGTTTGATAAGTGAGTTTGCAATGAAGTATGGGAGGACAAAAAGCCACTGTGCGTACCTCCCAAGCCGTCCTGAAGACCTCCTTCACTACAGAATTACTCTGTAATATATTTCCATATATATATTTCCATTGCTAGTTCCATATATATATTTCCATTTCTGCGAAGAATTATGGGTAGTTTAAACTGTACCACCTTTGTGCCTCTGCCTGCTTAACATGGCCCTGCACCCTAATCCAAGGCTATGTTCTGAAGGCTGCCTGACAGCAGCTTAAGGCTGAAAAGATCTCAAGTGTGCTAGAGGCATACATAGAAGTGGTACCCTCTGAGCCTCATTGGCCTCTCTCCGTCCATAACCTATAGTAGAAGTGGAAACACTCTTCCTTGAGTAATTCTGTAGGAAAACCGTTCTTCTGACCTGTTTGTATCCATCTATACATCTCAAAGGTGGCCCTTCTACCCTTCACTGAGTACATTTACACGTCAAACAGGTCAGAAGAAGATTTGGATATATTTGTATGACTTCTATGACGCCTACATTGAAAACTATCTTAAAGATATAATATTCTTTTTCTTTACTGTTGCTTTCTGAAGGCACCATAGAAACAAGTATATATGTTACTGGCTTTTCAATGCTCCAAAGCTCAGTATCTCACCTTGAAAGTGATAGCTGCAGTTAGAATGAGCAGAGTGTTGCATGGGTGCACGTGCTTCCTACCACTAGATTTGCTTATGTTCATCTGCCAATTAATAATTTTGTGTTCAGTTTTACTGTAAACTGCATATATCCTAAGGGTGGAACCCACAATATTAACAATGTTATTCTTTTTGCCACTGCTTGCTAATATATTAATATATTCTGTAACGTTCCAAGATTTTTTATGTTTTGACTTTTATTACATTGAACAGATGTGGTTGGTGTTTGACAAGAACATATGTAGCCAAGTTTTCAATTGCTGAGACAACCTGACATTTTTGTTTAGCAGTGCGTGCTCTACACAATAATCGTAGTTTAGATCTTTTAAAAGTATTGCATGTAATTTTGACCTTTGCTTCAAAGTAACGCTTGGCTAATGCGCAGTGGGCATGTTCCAAAACTAGTTGTATTTTGCAGCTTAGCTCTATTGCCTCTTACATTCTCCAGTGCATGTGTCACATCATAGGCTTTCGGCTGGCCACTAAATTTGCTCCTAGTCTTACATATATCAATAACCTTGGGGGCTTCGAAGAGGTTAAAGGAGAAGATCCACCTTTTTAAAACGTTGTTTTTTTAACAGAAGTTTTAAATATAAGTATAAAAGGTACAGCACTTGCCGTCTCTTGCTGAAGGACCTCAGTCTGTTAGATGATAGGAGTAGCTGAAGAACACATAAAAATTATTTTAGCTGACCCAGTTTAGAACTGCAGCTGTAGCATATTTCACTCTTGATGCTATCATATTGACAAACTGGACACGTTCTAAGTCACGATCTGCTACTTCAATTGGACTTGGTAAGAACCTGGTTCAAACCTATCCAGCAGAATTGTGCGGTCCTTTTACACCCCTAATAGCAGAAGATGGACAAAACACCAGTACCACGCCCAGGAGCTTGCTTCATCTAACCAGGATATCAGGACCACCATATAATCTCATAGAATTAGGATTAATGCTCAGAATGACACTTACACCTTATTTATGTAAGTCCAGACACAACTGCCATACCTTTTATTAATTGTCACATTTTATACAATTTTCTGGCACACAGGCTGGCCAATCACAGTAAGCCCCATCCTTAGGTACATAGAAGAGGGACCAATTAACATAATATGATGCCCTTCTGATGAGCTTATACTGGTGATTGTATTACCTATCACCATTTGCTGTAAACACTCAGACTTTTTATCTGCTCAAGACCCCCCTGTGATTGTTTATTTAGGTGGAGCTTAGAGTCCTCACCAGATAACAATACTGTAACATAATCACAATACATACAATTTATATGTGCTTTCACCAAAAGTAATACAAAATACATAATTATAACCGTAAAACAGAGTAACTTCTTGACAGCTCAGGCCCAGGCCGTGGTCCAAAACAGTCCAGTCAGGCCCTGGGCATGACATTCTATAAATTATTTACAAAGATAGGTAGTGAATTATCTCTAGATGTGATCCTTAATATAAAATAAACATACGTGTTGTGGAATCAGACCAGTAAAGACGCTGGTATATTTCAGTGATTCATTGTGAGATCTAAACTTTTATTTGACATCTGAAGCATTTAGGTTTCATTTGAGATCTAATAATGTCATTCCTCAAAAATAAAAGCTTATAATCTGTCTAATGTACATATATTGTACTTATAAATATTCGCTCTTACACCAATATACATGATGATTTTGGCATTGAATGGTTAGACTTTTAAATAGCCATTACAAAATATACTCTTTTGAGACTACACAAAATAGGCTAAATGTTTTCAGAATGTAAAAAAATGTACAACCTGCTTTTTTTTTATATATATCTTTATGATGCAGTTCTGCTATTTTGGAAACTACTAATATATATATATATATATATATATATATATATATATATATATATATATATATATATATATATATACTAATCCATCCTATGCTATGCTTTAAAGCCGTGTTATACAGCAGGCCTATACTTAAAAGGAACCCCATATTTTAAAATAGTATTGGGTTAAAAAGTGAAACCTTTGTGGACTTATTTGCATGTCCCTGCCCAGGTTCCCATAATGCAGTGGAATAACTGTATTTCTCTGAATTCTGAGCAGGAAATACTTTTTTTTTTTTTTTTTGGTGTGTGCCTTAGATTTGATGGTGCACTAGATTCTATAACAAAAAGGAAAGCACAGTGCAAAAAAAACAAACTCTTACTAACAGAATATTGTTGTTGGGTAAATGTTAATTTGAGTTGCCAGTAACTCAGCTCTTAAACAACTTAATTACTTGTATGTTATAACACTATACGTATGATGCAATATGATCATATTGTTGTACAGTAGTGTCATTTAAAATAAAACTACCATGAGTTGGTAACATAAACTCACTGTTCGGTACTTCTTGTACAAATGACAAATGCGCATTACATTCGCCAGCAAAAAAATCTTTTTGATTCATGGGTTCCAAATTTGGAGTGCGCATTAGATTCGATGGCGCACTAGATTTGTGTAAATACGGTACATAATCTCTGAAAATCTCACTTCGTTCAACACCAGATTGTATCCAGGATTTTATTATATCCACATTCTATAAATGTGTAACAATGTTGATGAAATACCAAACTAGTAACAAATAGCCAATAAAAAAAATCCTATACAATGTCACAAGGGATAGCCAATATAACCAGGCACAGATATAATATCAAGATATAATAGCAAAACGGATAGCCACTAATTCCTTTCTTGTGATATTAGGGCATTCTAGCTAGCCATATCCCTTCAGATAGGCGGTCTATGAATTGAGACATAGGGCTATTGGATCTATATGGATTGATATGTAGCTCCCTTTACAATCAGGGCATTTTGAGCTAGATTTTGGGACATACCATAGCCTTTTAGACAGGAGATTGTAGTAAGACAAAGGGACCATCTATCCCCTTTGCCCTTATATCTTGATATATCTGTGCCTTGCTTATATTGCCTACCCCTTGTGATATTTTACAGGATTTTTTACGCTCTATTTGTTACTACTTTGTAATTTCATCCACATTGTTACACATTTATAGAATGTGGATATAATAAGATTCTTTATACAATATGTTGTTATACGAAGTGAGACTTTCAGAGATTATTTGGTTTCACCAGATACATTTATTGCCTTTTTGATGTCCATTTTTTTCTGTTACTATTGTGGTGCATCAATCATGTTCTTCTAGTTGCCCTCCAGAGACCTCAAATTCCCATATTGTATTAGTGCTCCATTCAGCTTCAGTGCATTAACTATATTTTCTCTCACTAACTCTCCTTATCTCTCTTTCCCACTGCTGGCCATTAGTATACGCTCTATACAACATTCAATTAGCATGCCTGCTATGAGGTAATGTATGCTACTATTAGCCCAAGTGGAAGTGTGCATGTTTATAGCATCAACCATCTCAATAATTGTGTTTTTAAAATATATCTGCTTAATGTGTTGTAAACACTAAAAAAATAAATTGAAACAAACGTAAATATATCAAGTGCTGTTTTTCTGCATTTCCGTCAGAGTTTAACCGGATATTTAATTTCAATGAGGAAAGCATTTATTAGATTTGGACAATGGACTATTTGGTTTTGCATAGTTAATTAGTAGGCTGCTCCGCTGCATTGGGAATTCATCGCTTTCTTATAAGATGTGAGTGCAGCACTTTTCATTGTGGTATTGTCATGTCACCCTGGGGAATAGCTGAAGATAATTATAATTATAGTGTCTTATTAAACTGGCTCAATGTTCTGTTCAGACAGCCTGGTAATTTATGAGACATAGGTAGTCACGGCAGAAATGGTTACACTTGCTTGTAAAGTAAAAATATAGGTTTTTATTTTATAGTTGAAATACAGTAGACACTCAGTTAACTGGAACTCAAGCAACCAGAACTCCCAAGCAACCAGAAAAAAATGTACCGTATTGGTCCGAATATAAGCCGCACCCGCATATAAGCCGCACCCGTAAAGTTCAAGGGGAAAAAATTGAAAAAAGATAGTACTCACATATAAGCCGAACCCGTAAAATTGGAGAGAAAAAGACTCTCAAAGTGATCAGCCATTGCAAGAAACAGGCTTTCTAATTAGTACTGTAGCTTTTTTTGCAGGTTAAAGGGTTTACAGGATGTTAGAATCACTAAAACCATAAATCGCTATTCAATAGCGCAGTCTAAAGCACTAAAATCGTCACCCTTAACTCGCAATCGCGCAAATCGGCAGTAATTTTGTATTCGCGAATAGAAGCCGCACGCGTTACAATCAAAGTTCGCAAATCGGCAATGATTTTTTTACGGTCGCGAATATAAGCCGCACCCTTAACTCGCAAGCTCAAAAATCTGAAAAAAGGTGCGGCTTATATTCGGACCAATACGGTAATACTCTACTCTTTTTTTAAATAAAAATAAAAAATTTCACGGCTCAACAAATGCCAGGAGCCAGGTTGTGATGCCACAAAATGCTTACAAGCACCTAGACTGCATCCACTGTACATCTCTGCAATTTAGTTTTACCTGGAAGCAGGCAGGCATGAGTGACTGAGCCAGTGCAGTGTTTGCGTTACATTCCCTGGGGTCAGCACCGCACCCTCCAGCCCAACGTATCTGTGTGTAAGTGAGGAGTGAAAGCTGCTGCTAAAAAAAAAAAAAACCTCACTGCCAAATATACTTAGCAGAGCATCCTATGTGCAGCTAATCTAGACCTCCTTTTAATAGTGACTCTCAAGCAACCAGAATCTAAATATAACCGGCTTCTACCAATGCCCATGGGTGCCGGTTAACAGAGAGTCTACTGTATTAATATTAAACTACCCTGTTACAAGTAATGGCTGTGACCTGATACGGGATCACAGATTATTGATAGATAGAGACGACCTCATGATTAATAGATGAGTTGATATAAACTCCACAGATAAAGTGATCGAGCAGACGTTCCAAATATGGTATAATTTAAATCATTTTATACACATCTCCTTATGTTAAGATGCACGTTGAAGTTTTATTTAATAAAAATATCTAAAAAAAAAAAAACATTTTGTTGTGTCTTAATAGGAATTCTCCCACATTCAAGTCCTTTGAAGAGAAGGTGGAAACCTTAAAGGTAAGTATATACTGCTTGTTCTTCTAGTTCTCTTCTCTGCATGAAATATATTCAGTTCAAGTGTTATTTGTGTGTAAGTAAACTCACATTTATACTTGTATATAGTTCGTTGCATGCTTCATCCAGTAGTGATACAAATATTTACATGGAAGTGTTCGTAATAGAAATTAAATGGTTCACCCACATTTATTGCGACTCTGTCACCCCAACAGATAGTGGATTTAATTTTAAAGAGCAATAAAAACGGTCTATACATTGTACTAGTTTTTCTCTACTGGAAGTTATCTTTTAAATATGTATAATGTTTGTTTTTTTAGAATTGTTTAGATTTTGCAGCTCCTGTATGCTAATAAGAGGTTCAATATGCTAATGTGCTGCTCTGAGTACTTCATATGGGTAGGAGAGAGGTCGAACTGCCAAATACCATTGCAGGTGTTTATTTTTCCCACTACAGAGAGATATAAACAGACTGTAATCTAATTAGCACATAAAAGCAGCTATTATTATTATTATTATCATTTATTTGTAACGCGACAACATATTCCGTAGCGCTATACATAAGTTAAGTTACAGGCAGTAACAAGTTAAAGATTCATACATTGCAAAGAGTGGGTGGCCCTGTCTTTGAGCTTGGAATCCAGTGTCCATAGCGCTTTCCCTAAAGCACTGCGCAGGATTGAAACTCGCAGACTTACAATCTCTAAAGGTTAAAGTTTTATGTGGTACAGTAGGGAGAGACTAGTGCTGAGCATGTTAGGGAGGAAGGTTATAGGCTTCTTTAAAGAGGTGCGTTTTTATTGATGATTTGAAGGATTTAAGGCAGGAGGATAGTCTGGTGAAGCGAGGCAGAGAGTTCCAGAGAATAGGGGCAGCGCGAGAAAAGTCCTGGAGGCGGGAGTGAGAGGAGGTTACAAGAGTGGTAGAAAGAAGAAGGTCGTTAGCAGAACGTAGAGGCCGTGTGGGGGAGTATTTGGAGATGGAGTCCCTTTAAACTCTATAAAATATACGATCCAAGATTCTATCTGCTCCAGAACAAGAAATTGGTTAGGGGAAAATGACCCATCAAAACTACATGGTTAAATGATGAAGCAGACATACTATGGTAATGGAATCTACGCATCAACTCTACAATAATTGTCACTTTAAAATAATCAATTGTGACTTTATTAAAAAAAAGAAATAATGTATATATTCTTCTGTAGTGCTATATATAGAGTGATACAGTACCTAATGGTCTTTATGGATCTCCAACATGTTCTGTAATACAGAGGTTCCGGTTAAAGGCATTAATGCAATCCTTAGGCAACAACCATCCTTGATATGCAGCACATTTCATAAAATGTTTTATTAATATCTAAAAATCCCTCTGAGTTAATGTAATTAAGCTTTATTTTGGGATTTTTTCATGCACAAAATACTTTTTATACACGTCTAATTATCCTTTATTAGATGCATTCATAATCCGGGAAGCTTTGATATGCCTTTAATACAAATGAAAGAGATGTGACATAAATATGCATACTGGTACACAAGGTTTGATGATCTCCTCTCTTGATATATTACAATCTAAGGTTGTTGAGGGCCTGTTTAGTGGATGTTCAGGCACACGGTGGGGAGCTTGTTTGAAAAGATGAGTTTTCTGAGAGAGTTTAAAGTTATGCAGAATGGGGGATAGTCTGACAGAGAGATGCAGGAGCTTCCATCGGGTGGCGGCAGTGCGGTAGTCGTGTAAATATGAGAAGGCAACAATAATTGGTGAAGGGGAAATGTAAGTCATAGGCAGAAGGAAGAGCGTGATTAGGGAAGAATTTGGAGATTAGGTATGATATGTAGGTCCGAAGACTTTACAAAGTTATTGGATCGGATTGAAATTGACACCAGAATGTTGCGTGCATCGGGAAATGCAAGCATTGCTTTACATAAATGTAAGCGCACCTCTCTCTCACACACACACACACATACAACTTCAACCAAGTTTTCATGTATGCCTCTAGGGTTCAGGAGAGGCAACAAAGTGTTACTATTTTTTTTAATTTCTAATAAAAAATTAGTATTACGACTTTTTTCCCCTGCTTAAATATACTCTTAGACAGATTCAGCGTTGTCCAGTTGTCCTTTAATGGCTATGTAGGTGAGGGTCAAGACTTAGATCCTAGTACTCTTATAAAGGGAAGGGCAACTGGGAGAGAGTGGGTAATCAAAATAGGACTTGGTTAATTAGGTTTTTCTATCTTGTGGGGGTGAATTAAGATTGTGTCTTGCTTGAGAACCATTTTATAGATCGTTCGATTTGGCGAATTAGTGGGTGTGGGCAGGGAAGGAGAGTGCGTAATCAAGACTATCCCAAGACGTATGCATGATAGAGGAACTGCCAACCATCATGTTGCAGGCTTTGTGATGGAGGGATGAATTATTAAAAGCTTTCACATGTTGAATTTAGATGTTATAAGGCAATCTAGGACTTGATTGCTTGTTGTGTTTGTTTTTTTCTAATGTTAATCTATTAATTTCCCTTATAGTCGAAAGTAGGCGGCAACAAACCAGCTACAGGAGATTTTGGAGAAGTCTTAAATTCTGCTGCCAACGCCAGTGCCACAGAGCCCTTGACAGAAAAGGATCTGGAGACCCAGTGAGGCCTCGGCCTCTCCAGCCACACACTGCAAGATGCTGCAAGCAAAACTTAAGCACATCCACTATATCAACCCCCTCCTGTTTCCACAAGACATTTCCCTCTATCTTTTTTGGTATCACTCTGCTCTGTGTCTTCCTCTTACTTCTAGATTCAAACTCTCTGGATAAAATGCTTATATTGTGCTATTGTTGGCGATGTCTGATTAACACAATTGTCCAATTATATTTCTTTTTTTGGGGAAAGGGACTTTTTATGCCTAATTTTCAGTACAATTTCCCTTATAAATGCAAATAGCTTTGTTACACTTGAAATATAATTTACCAAAAAGACACTAATGAAAGCAAAAAAAAATCTGTACATTACTTATAAATACAGTAAATATTGCTTTCGGTGGAGTGATAGTCTGTTACTTGCTTAAAAAAGATGCATTTTCTCTTGTGTGGTCAGAAAAAATGTTCTGATAATTTTATTAAATAAGTGTCCTCACATTATTTGCTGAATTACAGTAAAAAATGCATTTTTATGACACACATTTCAGTCTTTTGCATGCATGCTCATTTCAATCATAAAGTTTTATTGGTTATTGTTGAACGTGTAACATCAAGAAAAGAATAAGATGCATATGTTCAATGTTTGTCATATGGTGGATATGTCTAGGTGAGAATGAAAATATAAAAACAAAGAGTTTTAGTCTTGTGTCCCGTTTAGCAACATCAATGTCTCAGTAAATAAGTTACATAAATATTGGGGAGTGCAATTATAAGTGTGAATGCATCATTTACAGGATGAAATGTTGTATGGCGTTTTTGTTGCTTTCTTCATTCAAACTGAATTCCAGTTTTAATCTTGGTTATTAAAAGAATACTGTCGTGCCCTTACATGGTATTTTAATTAGGCATAAATCATTAATAAAATTCCTAATATTATTATTATTATTATTATTGTTTATTTGTAACGCGCCAGCATATTCCGTAGCTCCACACATGGGTTACGATCAATGCAAAGACAATAGCAATATTAACACGTTGCAAAGGATGGAGGGCCCTGTCTTTGAGTTTAGAATCTGGTGTCCAAAGTGCTTTCCTCAAAGAGCTGTGCAAGACTGAAAGCTCACAAACTTTACAATCAATTCAGTGATTTAAAAAAAAATAAAAAAATATTCAAGATCAAACTCAACTCTATTTCCCTGCCCACTTTAAAGGGGCACTTAATTCAGGACTATTTGGAACACACCACTGTAAAGATCTCCTAAAAGTATGTCAAAATACATGCATTTTTCTCTCTCTGTGTAGTGAGCAAAATAAAAAATAAAAAAAAAGAATAAACCCTCAATATATAAATCTGTGTAGAGCATGGAATGCTAGAAGCACCTAAATAAGTCAATTGTGGGTTTACTTTTGAATGCATTCCTGAGTTGAGGGGAAAACTGATATAAATCAATAATTTAACGTACGTTCTTGTGCTTTTTTACATCATGAAGAGCACGTATAGTGAGGTCAGTGCCTCTTTAAAGAAGTTTGTGTTAAACTGTCATGCACAAAGTTATATCGCCACTGTGTCCTCTGTTGTCGATGGTGTGATAAAGTGATTTTCCCTTGATAACCAGCTTTTTGCTTTGGGCAGCCCGATAAATATTAGTTTGGCCTCTTATGGATTTAGTTTGTTCTTTTTGACCTGTCTCAGCCAATCCCCCCGATGGCCTTATTAGGGTGGAGACCATTATCTCTACTTGAAGTTGATTCTTTTGAATGTGGATGTAATACTGAATATTGCTGTTATAAATAACTCAATATGAATTGTATTAATGATCAATGTAGAATTAAAATAACTATCTCCTCTTGTTCGGACACTGGAGTAGTCCTTTATGAAGATCTTTTATATATCTATATCTTTTTTTTTTATAGTGTTGTGTAAAGCATAAACAGTACCCTTGAGTCTGTCAGTCATCCACCTTACTCCCTCTTACATTTGTATTTAGTTTAAATCGGGACCCGTGCAGTCTGTGAAATTCTAATGTAAACGTTCATCATTGAGCACGCTCAGATATAAACATTAGTGGCGTTGATGTTACCCTGCTAGATGTATGCGTGGGTGCAATGTAACATCACAATGATACTTACGGTATATCTGTACACAACCAAGATATGCCGAGTTACACAAAAAAATCTCTGCATAATTAAAGCTTAACCATTAAATAACACGAAAACAGAGGTTTTTGCATTAAGGATAATTCAGAGGCCCCTGGGAACATAAGGAGTTGGTTCTTTTCTTTTTGCTCTGCACTTTACATTGTTCTCATCTCTCTTCTTTTCACCCTTTATTCCCCCTCTATTCTGTCCCTCTTGTTCTTTCTGTCTTTTTAATCTTTTTCTACATCTTTGCCGTCTCTCTTCATCTACTACACTTCTGTCTACTCTTGGTTTCTCTTTCTCTCTTTCTCCCTTCTCTCGCTCTCTCTCTCTCTTTCTTTTCTCTCTCTCTCTCTCTCTTTCTCCTATCTCTCTCTCTTTCTCTTTCCTTGCGCTCTCGCGCTCTCTCTCTCTCTCTCTCTCTCTCCCCCTCTCTCTCCCCCCTCTCTTCCCCCTCTCTCTCCCCCCTCTCTTCCCCCCTCTCTCTCTCCTCCCCCATCTCTCTCCCCCTCTCTTCCCCCATCTCTCTCCCCCTCTCTTCCCCCCTCTCTCTCCCCCTCTCTTCCCCCCTCTCTCTCTCCTCCCCCATCTCTCTTCCCACTCCTCTCCCTCTCTCTTCCCTCTCTCTTCCCCCTCTCTTCCCCCTCTCTCTTCCCCCTCTCTCTCTCCCCCCCTCTCTCTCCCTCCCCCCTCTCTCTACCCCCCACCCCTCTCTCCCCCTCTCTTTCCTCTCTCTTTCCTCTCCCTCTCTCTTTCCCCCTCTCTCTCTCCTCCCCTCTCTCTCTCCTCCCCTCTCTCTCTCCTCCCCTCTCTCTCCTCTCTCCTCCCCCATCTCTCTTCCCACTCCTCTCCCTCTCTCTTCCCCCTCCCTCTCTCTCCCCCCTCTCTCTCTCCCCTCTCTCTTTCCTCTCTCTCTTTCCTCACCCTCTCTCTTTCCTCACCCTCTCTCTTTCCTCTCCCTCTCTCTTTCCTCTCCCTCTCTCTTTCCTCTCCCTCTCTCTTTCCTCTCCCTCTCTCTTTCCTCTCCCTCTCTCTTTCCTCTCCCTCTCTCTTTCCTCTCCCTCTCTCTTTCCTCTCCCTCTCTCTTTCCTCTCCCTCTCTCTTTCCTCTCCCTCTCTCTTTCCTCTCCCTCTCTCTTTCCTCTCCCTCTCTCTTTCCTCTCCCTCTCTCTTTCCTCTCCCTCTCTCTCTCTTCTCCCCTCTCTCTCTCTTCTCCCCTCTCTCTCTCTTCTCCCCTCTCTCTCTCTTCTCCCCTCTCTCTCTCTTCTCCCCTCTCTCTCTCTTCTCCCCTCTCTCTCTCCTCTCTCCTCCCCCTCCCCCCCTCTCTCTCCCCCCCCTCCCCCCCCTCTCTCTCCCCCCCTCCCCCCCCCCCTCTCTCTTTCCCCGATATCCATCCCTCCCCGACATCCATCCCTCTCCCTCTCTCTCCCCGACATCCATCCATTCATCCCTCTCCCTCTCTCTCCCCGACATCCATCCATCCCTCTCCCTCTCTCTCCCTGATATCCATCCATCCATCCATCCCTCTCCCTCTCTCTCCCTGATATCCATCCATCCATCCATCCCTCTCCCTCTCTCTCCCTGATATCCATCCATCCATCCATCCCTCTCCCTCTCTCTCCCTGATATCCATCCATCCCTCTCCCTCTCTCTCCCTGATATCCATCCATCCATCCATCCCTCTCCCTCTCTCTCCCTGATATCCATCCATCCCTCTCCCTCTGTCTCCCCGACATCCATCCATCCCTCTCCCTCTCTCTCCCCGACATCCATCCCTCTCTCTCCCCGATATTCCTCTGATTATAGTGGCTAAAACTAAGAAATGATATAGCTTTAATACATTTAGAACAAGCTTGTGATTTGTTCTTCTGTAAATAGTGGGGAGCGCAGCTAGGACTAAGGACTAGGACTAAGCCTGCTGCATATAAACATCTGAGCTGTATGCAGGGCCTGGCCGCTCCGGATATTACATTGTGTTCTTGTGTCCGCATAACAAGGTTTATTACCAGACTTTATGATATTACAACAATATCCCTGCAGCCTAGAGCTGTATAAGACCGTTTGACATGTTATTTTAAGGCAGGTCAAGTACAGGTTTGCAGAATAAAACAATAATATATATGGGCAGGATACTTTTGAAGCAATATGGAAGGTTTCTTAAGTTTACTAGTTATACAATATACCTGTATCTATTTACTTTTATATCCTTCATTTGTTTTTCCAGCCTGTATGGGTCTGCCCACTACAGCGTATGCAGGCACAGACTCTGCAGGGACTGTGTTCTGTCCTAGCCTATCGGTGACCATGTCTCAGCAGTATGTGGCACAATGCTGCTGAGAGATGGTCACTGATTGGTTATTATGTGAAACTGCACAGCAAGTATAGCAGAGTCTGAGCTGCAGAGGGCAGGCCCAAGCAGGTACTGTTTGTTTGATATTAGACCGTAACAATAGATCTTATAAGCACTTCTTAATAAATAAAGTATATAAAAACAAATAGATACCCAGGTATATAATATACTTAGTAAAATCCAAGACTCTTTCATATCCCTTTAACCTCCCTGGCAGTCTGGCCGTGTCAGTGCCCCCGAGTGTTAAAGCGTTTCCGCCCCCTGCGTCACCCATGCACGCAGGGAAGACTGATGCGTGTGATCCCTGCGTGGCTCAGTGTTGCAGGTTTAGGTACTGACCATTAACCCCCGAGCCACGCTCTGGATTACCGCTAAGGCGGTTAAGGGATAATCGGAACTACACTTGAAAATATGTTTAAAACAAGATAATACAACCTTCAAATTATTATATTTTAAATGAAATTATGCTGCAGGGGAATCCAACATTTTGATTTCTGTTGATCAACTTCGTGAGATAGGAGGAGACTTTAAATGCAGAGATTGCCTCTATGTGAACAGGGGGAGTGTTGGAGCTAAAACTGCTAATACTTTCAATAAGACTAATTGAACTTCTTTACACGTACACACACTCCAGAGAAAGTAGTAGCAAAATCAGTTGGTAGAAGAAAGTGGAAATCCACATAAATATTCCTGGTAAAAAATAAAAATGTGAAGGACGTGTCTGTCTTGCTTTATAAAAGATTTTGCCAGTTATTAAGTTTTAAAAGAATGCCTCAATTGCAAATGCTTTTATTACAAAATTTTAGCTGCTAGAGCTGCTTTTAGAGGAACATTCAATATAATAGGATTGTGTGGATTTTGGTAACAATATTTATTGATTTAGTGTTCTATTAGATGTTTGTAGGAAAAAACTCTCCCTCGCCCAAAAAATCAAATATATAGTTGTCGTAATTACGAGTTGTCGTTACGCTATGTTAAAAGTTACGGGCTTGAACATGCTCAATGAGTGCCAAAGGGCGAAGGCCATCATCGCGAGGTCCGAAAGATACAGGTTTGACACAACGCGCAATGAGCGACAAAGGCGCTCATCGCAAGACACGTAAAGTAGAGGTGGGGGAAGAGGCTCGCACTGAGTGCCAAAGGCGCTCATTGTGTGGCCAGCCATGAGTGACAAAGTTACGGCATAGCCGCTCATTGCAGGGCCCGTGATGAACACGAAGGCACTCGTCGCAAGGAACATAAAGTAGAGGGGGGGGGGAGAGAGGCTTGCAAGAAGGCGCTCATTGCGAGGCACGCCAGGTGCTCATTGCGATGGGGGGAGAGGCCATAGGCCTTTGGCGCTCATCGTCAGGCTCGCAAAAGAGCCTTTGACCAGATTCCAAGGGCGCTCATCACAAGGCCCATAAATTAGAGGGAGGAGAGACCCACAAGTTAGGGGGGGGGGAGCCTTGCATTGTGTGGCAAACAGTATTGCGAGGCTTCAAATTTTATTGCCGTCATATGGGAATAACAAAATTAATTTCTGCAGATCATTCTCACTTAAATGGACACAAGTCACACATTTTCTATCATGCCTTTAAAGAAGGCAAATAAAATATTAGCATGTATTAGGAAGGGTATAGAAGCAAGGGAAGCAAATATAATTCTGCCACTATACAAGTCTCTAGTACGCCCTCATTTGGAATATGGAGTACAATTTTGGGCACCACTTCATAAAAAAGACATTTTAGAGCTGGAAAAAGTACAGAGAAGGGCAACAAAACTAATAAAGGGAATGGAGGGGCTAAGTTATGAAGAAAGACTAACCAAATTAAACTTATTTTCTCTAGAAAAAAGGCATCTAAGAGGAGATATGATTACCTTATATAAATATATTCTGTGTCAATACATGCCTTTGTCAAGGGAACTTTTTGTGCCAAGAGGTTTTCAACTGACAAGAGGACATCCCTTGAGGTTAGAAGTAAAAAGATTCCACTTTAAAGAAAGAAAAGGGTTCTTCACAGTAAGGGTGGTTAATCTGTGGAATTCTCTACCAGAGGAGGTGGTGACAGCGGATTTGATAGATAACTTTAAAAGGGGACTGGATTTATTTCTAATTAAAAAGGGAATTCAGGGTTATCATGGATAATTAGAGAGACAGTATTGATCCAAATTTTTTACATTTCCCCTTGAGACAATTGGCTAAGTCTCGCTTGTTTTTTTTTTTTTATTTGCCTTCCTCTGGATTAATTAATAATGAAAAAAAAAAAAAACATTAAATAATTGATAAATAATTAATTAACAACTAATGAATTAATCGTTAATCCGCATATTGCAGATCAGAGGAGATCTTAAAAGGTTGAACTTGATGGACTGAAAGTCTTTTTTCAACCTTAAATACTATGTAACTATGTAACTATGGGCTCTATTCTATTGCCCAATTTGTAAATGTGTGTTCACGTAAAACCAACCTGATAATTGCCACATATTATATTAGCTACTCGCAATCCGATTTATGCTTCTGCCAAAAATATTACGAGTACTAAATAGGACTCACAAAGGTTTCAAACACTTATTCGAGCTGTAACAGCAATTAAACACACAATACTGTAATTAAAAAACACCGGAAAGACATTAGAATTAATTGCACAACAGTCTCAAACCCACAAATATGCAATTCAAAATTATTATTTTTAAAAGTTATTTCTAAATAATACTGATCCCAGGACTCAAGGGGTTAATATATATCATGAAACCCACATGGACTAAAACAATAATCTAACACATTTTATAGAGTGCTTGATTGCGAGCCTGATAAGCAAATATTACTTATTGGCACTAATTAATTCTTACCGCCGATTACAGATTACGTGTAACTTCCATGTTTTACTGATGTCATGATGACAGTCTCATATATTATTGGCTGTGTCTAAGAAGTAAATTAAGTGTTTGTCAGATCATATGATCACGCCCCCTGAAATCATACTCAAAAAGGCAGGGTTTACAAGTTCAGCCTTGAGGTTGGAATTTGCTAGCGATCAATTAAGAAATCACTAATTACAAGGATCAGAGGAGATCTAAAAAGGTTGACTTGGATATACTAAATGTATTTTTGTTCAACCTCAATTACTATGTAACAACTAAGAACTAGAATAATCTTGCCCGTCTCTCATTTTAATGTAAGTTCTTATAGATTTCTGATTTTCATCGTAAGTAAAGCATTCAGCAATTATTTAAACATGAAAATGTCTCAACACACTGTCACAACCTCAGAATTGTAAAAAAAAAAAAAACCTTCCACACATATTCACCAAAGTATTATGGATGCCTTCATGGACCAAAAAAGGAATCAATATAAAATTATTATTTGAATTAAAAACTAGCTTTATGACCATTATCTGCCTGCTATTCAAACATATATGTTTTGTTTCAACATACTGTGTTCCTTTACCAATTCAATTTAATAAAGTTTGAAGCTATCAGCCTTATTAAATTGCAATTCAGCAAATTCTAAAGGGCTCTATTTAAGCACACAGCATATTTTTTTTTACAGAAGTTTTTAGTTTGTGAACTTCTATCCAAAAGCAAGGTCTTCACTAACTAAAAAAAATATGCTCTGTTCTTATATAGAGCCCTTTAGAATTTGCTGAATTGCAATTTAATAAGGCTGTTAGTGTTGTATGCAGACTCTTCAGATGTTAGTAAGATATTCGCACAAAACTGAGATCGAAGATTCTTGGGATACAACAATTTTCTCTAACCATTAAAAAAGCTTTGTTTTGTTACAGAATTATACACAGTGATCGTGGTGCTGTTATTTTGTGTCCGTAAATAAAGAAAAAGGCAAAATTGCTAAAGTTTAGTAAATGCTAATTACCTAGTAAACTATTGTTGTTATTATTATCCTATTTGTAATGCTTCATCATATTCCGTAGTGCTATACAGGGTTTAAAAACAAGACAAACTAACATATAAAACATAACTTTTACCACATCCAAAATAGTAAATATAATGCGCTACAATTTGACTCATAAAAAAAAAAATGCTGCTGTTAAATATGCAATTGCCAACCCCAGCAACTGCCATTCATATGAAAGATATCTCATTTTTAATGAGCTATTCTTTATGCAGCACATGCGCATGCTGATTGGCATTTGAGCCAATCGGCAAGCAGCAGTGACATCAGCCGTGATGTGCTGCTGCCTAACACCTCCGAAGAGGGAGGAGGGAGATGCAGCTGCAGCGCGAGTGTCTGACTGACTGAGTGAGTGTGTGTCAGCATGTTTGTCTCTGTGTGTGACTCTGTGTGTCTGTCTCTCTGTGTTTGTCAGCATGTGTATGTGGGTGAAAGCGTGTCTCTGTGTGTCAGTGTGTGTATCTCTGTCAGTGTGTGTGTGAGTGATTTTGTGTGGGGGGGAAGGTCACGGGGCAATTTACTGGGGTTGGGGGGGAATTGTCTGGGGATTGGGGGAGGTCATGGGTCAATTCTCTGGGGCTGGGGGAGGTCACGGGGCAATTCTCTGGGGCTGGGGGAGGTCATGGGGCAATTATCTGGGGCTTGGGGTTGTCATGGGGCAATTATCTGGGGTTGGGGAGGTCACAGGGCAATTCTCTGGGGCTGGGTGGCAATTCACTGGGGTTGGGGGAGGTCACAGGGCAATTCTTTGGGGCTGGGGGGCAATTCACTGGGGTTTGGGGAGATCACAGAGCAATTATCTGGGCCTGGGGGAGGTAACGGGGCAATTCTCTGGGGCAGGGGGCAATTATCTGGGGTTGGGGAGGTCATGGGGCAATTCTCTGGGGCTGTGGGGCAATTCCATGGGGCAATTATCTGGGGTTAGAGGTGGTCACAGGGAAATTCTCTGGGCCTGGGGGCAATTATCTAGGGCTGGGGAAGTCACATGGCATTTCTCTGGGGCTGGGGGGCAATTCTCTGGGGTTGGGGGAGGTCACTGGGCAATTCTCTGTGGCTGCAGGGCAATTCACTGCAGTTGGGGGAGGTCACGGGGCAATTATATGGGGCTGGAGGGCAATTCACTGCAGTTGGGGGAGGTCAAGGGGCAATTATCTGGGGCTGGGGGGCAATTATCTGGGGTTGGGGAGGCCATGGGGCAATTCTCTGAGGCTGGGGGGGGCAATTATTTGAGGTTGGAGGAGGTCACAGGGCAAATCTTTGGGGCTGGGTGGCAATTCTCTGTGGCTGGGGGAGTATCACCTGGGATGTAGATAAAACAATCAGTGAATGAAGGGACAGAAATCTAAGGGACAGGAAAGTGTCTGACATCATGTGACTTCCCACAGTAGGGCAGACTTCAGGTGATAACTGAGCATGCCTGCACAATCTCCAGGCAAAAAAGAAACATTGTATAAGTTAGGCTAATTTTCCCTGAAGAATTTCTGGAGGTGTCAACATTGAGAGAAAACTCTTTGCAAAAGCAAGAAATCCAGCAAACCTCAGGCTAACGATTTAACTGTTTACTTTGGCATTTTTTTATGCAATAACATTTTTTCAGACACTGTAAATTCTCTATCAGATGCATTCATAACACAGCTCACTTACATATACCTTTAAGAAAATAAAAATAAATAAAAGCAACCTGCTTTTTATAATATGTCATTTTGTTTTAGTGGGGACAGCCATTGCTTTTTGGTAGAAGAGACATTTAAGTCACAGATATTTCACATGTATTTAAAAAGAGTAGTTCTTAAATATTACATGAAAAGTCATGACAAGCTGCATTTTATTCAACCACTAGAGGGAGTGCCTCATTTTCCCATAGAGCTGTATAACTTGACCAGTACAGTCCCTGGAGACCCCAACAAGGAAGTGGTCCTAACCTTGTTCCAAAAGCAGTTTGTAGATGTACTATAGAATTTCTTTTTAGTTTCTGTAATATATATTTACAAGCAACTTGCCCGTCTAAAATGACGGCAATAAAATTGTAAGGCAGGTAATTCTGTTTGGTGGAGACGCGCAGTGAATGGGTTTTGTGTTTATTGTGTTTTTTTTGTTTTTGTGTATATTTGTTTTTGTATGGTAATTAAATAATGAATACATTAATAAATGAATATACTTTACCTATTTGGAAGTAATATATGTAGGAAGCATTGTGTTGAAGAGCTGACAATCTGTTTTGCTGTTCCTGCAGCCTATATTGTAGGTTTGCACTGTTGTGGAGCTGAGGTGTAAGTGCCAGCAATGTGTGAAGTGTGTAGTGTAAATAGGCTGCGTGCCCGAGTGGAAGCCCTTAGGGTAGCTGTGTACTTTCGCATTATGTAAGTTAGTGTTAGTGTATGATGTAGCATCCTTGTTAATAGTGTATCTTGTACCTCGTACAGCTTTTTGGTGGTGTTTTGCGTGTTTAGGGTCCTGTAGCCTCGTTTTCGTTTTTTTCGGTGGCCATTTTTTCTCTCGCTTAGGGTATTTTCATGTGTCTAAACTCTGCAATTTGGACTTAAATTGAGGTGTAACTTCACTTGCAGAGGTCCTGGGTGCCCCCCCTTGCTGTGGGTAAGCTTTGTATGTATTTGTTGTGTGTATTTATTGTGCTTTTAATGTTTTTATGTGCGCGCGGTTCTGGCGTTAAGGTCGTATTTTTGAGATCTAATAATGTATTTTTTTCTAAGTCCCCCGGCTCGTAGTTTTGGTTGGTAAGCCTGTAAATTTTTCGGTGTAATTTCCACCTGCGGCTCATTGCAGCCGACGTGGGAGCCTCCACCTCCGCAAATGCGGCCCCTCCCTTTGTGAGGGTCCGCATTTGCGGGCCGAAACTCGTAGGGTGTCGTAGGGATGAGCGCCTACTGTGCTCATCACCAGCGCAAGGAGCGTCATCGGCGCTTCTTGCCAGCAACTGCGGCGCTCGCTTTGCGTGGGCAGCAGTTGCTACGGGCTCGCTATGCGAGCCTGCAAGCGTTAGCAACAACCCACATGCTCACAACTATATGTTTCCCATTTATTAATACAGTAGAATCTCAGTTAACCAGAACTCAAGCAACCAGAAAAAAATTGGATATTGTACTTTAAATGAAAATTTCAAATTTACAGGGCTCAACAAATGCCAGGAGCCAGGTTGTCATACCATAAAATGCTTACAGGCACCTAGATTTCATCCACTGTACGTCTCTGCAATTCAATGTTACCTGGAAGCAGACAGAGTGACTGAGCCAGTGCAGTGTTGGTGTTACATTCCCCGGGTTCAGCACCGCACCCGCCAGCCAAACGTACCTGTGTGTAAGTGAGGAGTGAAAGCTGCTGCTGCTAGAACAGCCCTCACTGACAAGTATACTTAGCAGAGCATCCTATCTGCAGCTAATCTAGGCCTCATTTAATAGTGACTCTCCAGCAACCAGAAACTACATTTATCCGGCATCTACCAATCCCAGTGGGTGCCGGTTAACTGACAGTTTACTGTATTATCAAAAATACACATACATGCACAAATATGTCCTGTATACCTATAGTCAGGTAACAAATACACAAAGATACATAACAAATACACAAAGATACATAACAAATACACAAAGATACATAACAAATACACAAAGATACATAACAAATACACAAAGATACATAACAAATACACAAAGATACATACTTATTTCAGGTGAAGGCTATTCCTCATGTGATGAAGCACACTGAGTGGTCTCCGGTGCTGGGACAGGTGGCACCTTGTACCAAAGAGAGAGATGGGACAGTGAGAAAGAGAGGACCGCGTGAGACAGAACATTGAGAGATGGACAGAAGAGAGAAAGGACAGAGAGATAGACAGGACAGCGTGAGACAGACGGGACACACAAAGAGATGTTACAGAGAAAGACAGGACACACAGGAAGATGGGACAGAGAAAGAGAGACAGACAGGACGAGAGAGACAGGGCAGATAGATAAAGAGAGGGAGAGAGAGATGGAACAGCGAGAGAAAGATTCAGGACAGAGTGAGAGACGACAGGTAGAGGACAGCAAGAGAGAGACAGACAGGACAGAGAGAAAAGGACAAGACACAGAGAGAGACAGGTCACTGAAAGAGACAGGAAATAGAGACAGACAGGACAGAGAGAGAGACAGGACAAAGAGAGAGGGAGGGAGAGAGAGAGGACAGACAGAAAGAGAGAGAGAACAGAGAGAGACAGGACAGAGGGAGATAGAAACAGGAAACAGAGAGGGAGACAGGACACAGATAGAGAGAAAGGACCGAGAGAGACAGGGCAGAGAGAGAGAACAGAGAGAGAGAAGACGCAGTAAGAGACAGGACAGAAAGAGAGAGAGAGACAGGACAGAGAGTGAGGACAGAGAGAGAGACAGTGAGAGAGGCAGGACAGAGAAAGAGGGAGAGACAGGACAGAGAGAGAGACAGACAGGATAGATATACAGGACAGAGAGACAGACAGGACACAGAGAGAGAGACAGGTCACAGAAAGAGACAGGACATAGAGAGTCAGGACAAAGAGAGAGAGGGAGAGAGAGATAGAGAGAGATATGACAGAAAGAGAACAGAGAGAGACAGGTCACAGAGAAAGAAAGAACAGAGGGAAATAGAGACAGGACAGAGAGAGGGAGACGGGACAGAGAGAGAGAGAGAGAAAGGACAGAGAGAGAGAGACAGGACAGAAAGAGAAGACACGGTTAGAGACAGAATACAGAGAGAGAGAGAGAGAGAGAGAAAGGACAGAGAGAGACATGACAGAGAGAGAGAAGAGAGAGTGAGGACAGAGAAAGAGAGACAGAACAGAGAGAGAGGCAGGAGAGAGGTATAGGACAGAGAGAGAGAGACAGGACACAGGGTAACAGGACGGAAAGAGAGACAGACAGGACAAAGAGAGAGGGAGAGAGAGAACAGAGAGAGACAGGTCACAGAAAGAGACAGGACAGAGGGAGACAGAAATAGGACAGAGAGAGGGAGACAGGACAGAGAGAGAGAGAAAGGACAGAGAGAGACAGGACAGAGAGAGAAGACACAGATAGAGACAGGACAAAGAGAGAAAGACAGGACAGAGAGAGAGAGACAGGACAGAGAGAGGAAGAGAGATGGGACAGCGAGAGAGTACAGAGAGAGAGAGAGAGAGACGGGACAGAGAGAGAGAGGCAGGACAGAGAAAGAGAGAGACAGGACCGAGAGAGAGACAGGACAGCAAGAGAGACAGACACGAGAGAGAGTCAGAAAGGGGATAGAAAGAGAGACAGAGAGACAGGACACAGAGAGAGACAGGACAGCAAGAGAGAGACAGACAAGATAGAGAGAGAGGCAGGAGAGAGGAATAGGACAGAGAGAGACAGGACACAGGGTAACAGTACGGAAAGAGAGAGACAGGTCACTGAAAGAGACAGGAAAGAGAGACAGACAGGACAGAGAGAGACAGGACAAAGAGAAAGGGAGAGAGAGAGAACAGAGAGAGAGACAGGTCACAGAAAGAGACAGGACAGAGGGAGATAGAAATAGGACAGAGAGAGGGAGACATGACACAGAGAGAGAGAAAGGACATAGAGAGGCAGGACAGAGAGAGAAGACACAGTTAGAGACAGGACAAAGAGAGAGAGAGACAGGACAGAGAGAGAGAAGAGAGTGAGGACAGAGAGAGCGAGAGACAGGACAGAGAGAAGACACAGTTAGAGACAGGACAAAGAGAGAGAGACAGGACAGTGAGAGAGAAGAGAGTGAGGACAGAGAGAGCGAGAGACAGGACAGAGAGAGGAAGAGAGATGGGACAGTGAGAGAGGCAGGACAGAGAAAGAGAGAGACAGGACAGCAAGAGAGAGACAGACAGGAGAGAGCTACAGACAGGACATAGAGAGAGAGAGAGACAGGACACAGAGAGAGACAGGACAAAGAGAGAGGGAGAGAGATGACAGAAACAGACAGGGCAGAGGGAGATAGAAACAGGACAGAGAGAGGGAGACAGGACAGAGAGAGAAAGGACAGAGAGAGACGGGACAAAGAGAGAGAGACAGGACAGAGAGAGAGAAGAAAGTGAGGACAGAGAGAGAGAGAGAGAGAGACAGGACAGAGAGGAAAAGAGATGGGACAGCGATAGAGGACAGAGAGAGAGAGACGGGACAGAGAGAGAAAGAAAGAGGCAGGACAGAGAGAGAGAGAGACAGGACACGGAGAGAGACAGGGCAGAGAGAGAGACAGGACAGCAAGAGAGAGAGAGAGACAGGACATAGAGAGAGAGAGAGAGAGAGAGAGAGGACAGAGAGAGACAGGGTAGCGAGAGACACAGAGAGAGAGAGAGAGATAGGACAGAAAGAGAAAGAGAACAGAGAGAGACAGGGCAGAGAGAGGGAGACCGGACAGAGTGAGATAGAGACAGGGCAGAGAGAGGGAGACAGGACACAGGGTGACAGGACAGAGAGAGACAGCACACACAATTCAAAATAATGGGCAAGTTACTAGTACATTTATATTTATTATATATATTGTGCAGAACATAGTGTCAGATATACTTACAGTAATTTTTAACCTTATGAAGTCATTTTTATTTATTTATTCATTTTATGGGCAGAAATTAGTAGACAGTGTGGTTATCCATTTATATGCTGGAAGAAAGTTAGTATTACAGTATATATACATGTATTTGGATGTAAGTTTGCGAGTTTTCATTTTGCAAGGAGCTTCAGAGAAGCACGGGGCCCTCCATAATTTGCAACATGTTAGGATCTAGCCCTCTTTGTCTGCGCATTTCTTGTGCAGCTCGTTACAAATAAAGCATAATAATAATAATTACTGATGGTTGATTACAGAGCAGTAACTACCTAAATCCACCTTAAGTGAACACGTGACTTTCTGTGCCAGTTGAAGGGGCGGGGCGTGGATCTGTTTGTGACGTTCTCAAAGATCCCGCCCACTCCCTGGCACTTTGAGGTCACGCAGCTAGTTTGACCCTTCCAATACACATACAATATGGCGGCGCCCTGTGGCAGACATGCTGGGAAGAGCTTATGTAGCTTGCGGAGATCTCTGTGGAGCCCTGTCCGACTATGGAGCTCAGATGGATCTGCACAGACTGGAGCCGGGATCAGTGGGGTGGAACAGACAGCCAAACCCCGAGCAACAGAAATAGAAGCGAAGGTGAGAGAAGGGAAATGTGACAGCAAAAACAAACAGGAGGACATGTTACAGGAACAGAGAGAGGGAATGTGACAGCAACACACACAGAGGAGGGCATGTTACATGAACATACAGAGGGAATGTGACAGCAACACACACACAGAGGAGGGCATGTTACAGGAACATATAGGAAGGGGTATGTGACAGCAACACACACACACACAGAGGAGGGCACGTTACAGGAACATATAGGAAGGGGTATGTGACAGCAACACACACAGAGGAGGGCATGTTACATGAACATACAGGAGGGGGTATGTGACAGCAACACACACAGAGGAGGGCATGTTACATGAACATACAGGAGGGGGTATGTGACAGCAACACACACAGAGGAGGGCATGTTACATGAACATACAGGAAGGGGGGATGTGAAAGCAACACACACACAGAGGAGGGCATGTTACATGAACATACAGGAAGGGGGGTATGTGACAGCAACACACACAGAGGAGGGCATGTTACATGAACATACAGGAGGGGGTATGTGACAGCAACACACACATAGGAGGGCATGTTACATGAACATACAGGAGGGGGTATGTGACAGCAACACACACAGAGGAGGGCATGTTACAGGAACATAGAGGAGGGGGGTATGTGACAGCAACACACACGGAGGAGGGCATGTTACATGAAGATACAGGAGGGGGTATGTGACAGCAACACACACAGAGGAGGGCATGTTACATGAACATACAGGAGGGGGTATGTGACAGCAACACACACATAGGAGGGCATGTTACAGGAACATACAGGAGGGGGTATGTGACAGCAACACACACAGAGGAGGGCATGTTACATGAACATACAGGAGGGGGTATGTGACAGCAACACACACATAGGAGGGCATGTTACAGGAACATACAGGAGGGGGTATGTGACAGCAACACACACATAGGAGGGCATGTTACAGGAACATAGAGGAGGGGGTATGTGACAGCAACACACACATAGGAGGGCATGTTACAGGAACATAGAGGAGGGGGTATGTGACAGCAACACACACAGAGGAGGGCATGTTACAGGAACATAGAGGAGGGGGTATGTGACAGCAACACACACATAGGAGGGCATGTTACAGGAACATAGAGGAGAGGGTATGTGACAGCAACACACACATAGGAGGGCATGTTACAGGAACATAGAGGAGGGGGTATGTGACAGCAACACACACATAGGAGGGCATGTTACAGGAACATAGAGGAGAGGGTATGTGACAGCAACACACACATAGGAGGGCATGTTACAGGAACATAGAGGAGGGGGTATGTGACAGCAACACACACATAGGAGGGCATGTTACAGGAACATAGAGGAGGGGGTATGTGACAGCAACACACACAGAGGAGGGCATGTTACAGGAACATAGAGGAGGGGGTATGTGACAGCAACACACACATAGGAGGGCATGTTACAGGAACATAGAGGAGGGGGTATGTGACAGCAACACACACATAGGAGGGCATGTTACAGGAACATAGAGGAGGGGGGTATGTGACAGCAACACACACAGAGGAGGGCATGTTACATGAAGATACAGGAGGGGGTATGTGACAGCAACACACACAGAGGAGGGCATGTTACATGAACATACAGGAGGGGGTATGTGACAGCAACACACACATAGGAGGGCATGTTACAGGAACATAGAGGAGGGGGTATGTGACAGCAACACACACATAGGAGGGCATGTTACAGGAACATAGAGGAGGGGGTATGTGACAGCAACACACACAGAGGAGGGCATGTTACAGGAACATAGAGGAGGGGGTATGTGACAGCAACACACACATAGGAGGGCATGTTACAGGAACATAGAGGAGGGGGTATGTGACAGCAACACACACATAGGAGGGCATGTTACAGGAACATAGAGGAGGGGGGTATGTGACAGCAACACACACGGAGGAGGGCATGTTACATGAAGATACAGGAGGGGGTATGTGACAGCAACACACACAGAGGAGGGCATGATACAGGAGGGGGGTATGTGACAGCAACACACACAGAGGAGGACATGTTACATGAACATACAGGAGGGGGTATGTGACAGCAACACACACAGAGGAGGGCATGTTACATGAACATACAGGAGGGGGTATGTGACAGCAACACACACAGAGGAGGGCATGTTACAGGAACATAGAGGAGGGGGTATGTGACAGCAACACACACGGAGGAGGGCATGCTACAGGAACATAGAGGAGGGGGTATGTGACAGCAACACACACGGAGGAGGGCATGCTACAGGAACATAGAGGAGGGGGTATGTGACAGCAACACACACGGAGGAGGGCATGTTACAGGAACATAGAGGAGGGGGTATGTGACAGCAACACACACATAGGAGGGCATGCTACAGGAACATAGAGGAGGGGGTATGTGACAGCAACACACACGGAGGAGGGCATGTTACATGAAGATACAGGAGGGGGTATGTGACAGCAACACACACAGAGGAGGGCATGTTACAGGAACATAGAGGAGGGGGTATGTGACAGCAACACACACATAGGAGGGCATGTTACAGGAACATAGAGGAGGGGGTATGTGACAGCAACACACACGGAGGAGGGCATGTTACATGAAGATACAGGAGGGGGTATGTGACAGCAACACACACAGAGGAGGGCATGTTACATGAACATACAGAGGGGGGATGTGACAGCAACACACACAGAGGAGGGCATGTTACATGAACATACAGGAGGGGGTATGTGACAGCAACTCCCCCAGAGAAAGGCATGTTACAGGAACATGCAGGGGAAGGGTGTGGGGGAGGTGACAGCAACACACACACAGAGGATGGCATGTTACAGGAACATACAGGAAGGGGGTATTTGACAGCAACACACACAGAGGAGGGCATGTTACATGAACATACAGGAAGGGGGTATTTGACAGCAACACACACAGAGGAGGGCATGTTACATGAACATACAGGAGGGGGTATGTGACAGCACCACACACAGAGGAGGGCATGTTACAGGAACATACAGGAGAGGGTATGTGACAGCAACACACACAGAGGAGGGCATGTTACAGGAACAGAGAGAGGGAATGTGACAGGAACATACAGGAAGGGGGTATGTGACAGCAACACACACGGAGGAGGGCATGTTACATGAACATACGAGAGGGGGTATGTGACAGCAACACACACGGAGGAGGGCATGTTACATGAACATACAGAGGGGGTATGTGACAGCAACACACACAGAGGAGGGCATGTTACATGAAGATACAGGAGGGGGTATGTGACAGCAACAAAAACAGAGAATGGCATGTTGCAGGAACATACAGAGGGGGGATGTGACAGCAACACACACAGAGGAGGGCATGTTACATGAACATAAAGAGGGGGGATGTGACAGCAACACACACAGAGGAGGGCATGTTACATGAACATACAGGAGGGGGTATGTGACAGCAACTCCCCCAGAGAAAGGCATGTTACAGGAACATGCAGGGGAAGGGTGTGGGGGAGGTGACAGCAACACACACACAGAGGAGGGCATGTTACAGGAACATACAGGAGGGAGGATGTGAAAGCAACAGACAGGAGAGGGTATGTGACCGCAACACGCACAGAGAAGGACATGTTACAGAAAGGGGGTATGTGATAGCAACACACGCAGAGGATTGTATGGTACAGGATGGGGGTATGGTACAGGAACATACAGGGAGGGCATGTTACAGGAACATACAGGAGGGGGAATGTGATAGCAACAAACGCAGAGAAGGGCATGTTACAGGAACAGACAGGAAGGGGGTATGTGACAGCAACACACACAGAGGAGGGCATGCTACATGAACATACAGGAGGGGGTATGTGACAGCAACACACACACACAGAGTAGGGTATGTTACAGGAACATACAGGAGGGGGAGAACATGACCGTAACACACACAGAGGAGAGCATGTTATAGAGTGCAGGATATGTGACCGCAACACACAGACAGAGGAGGACGTGTGGACCTTTCCTTTTAGCTGACCTACAGCAGTGACGGCCATTGGCTACTATGTGACATGGCCAAGATTTAAGTAAATTTCCTAGGGTTAGGGTACTGGCAGATAACAAGCTTAACACTAACACATTCACTAAAAATTCAACTCCACCACCTAGTGGCTGTTGGCCGCCACTCCCGTAGGACAGCAAATAGTAAAGATCGGGACAAGTTACAGGAACAGACAGGAGAGGGTATGTGACAGCAACACGCACAGAGAAGGGCATGTTACAGGAAAAATAGGGGGATATGTGACAGCAATACACATAGAGGAGGGCATGTAACATGAACAGACGGGAGGGGAAATATACAGTGGATATAAAAAGTCTACACACCCCTTTTAAAATGTCAGGTTTCTGTCCTGTAAAAAAATGAGACACGGATAAATAATTTCAGCACTTCTTCCACCTTTAATGTGACCTATAAACTGTACAACTCAATTGAAAAACAAACTGAAATCTTTTAGGTAGAGGGAAAAAAATATATAAAAATAAAATAATATGGTTGCATAAGTCTGCACACCCTCTTATAACTGGGGATGTAGCTTTGTTCAGAATTAAGCAATCACATTCCAAATTGTGTTAAATAGGAGTCATCATACACCTGCCATCATTTAAAGTGCCTCTGATTAACCCCAAATAAAGTTCAGCTGCTCTAGTCTGTCTTTCCTGAAATTTTCTTAGTTGCATCCCACAGCAAAAGCCATGGTCCACAGAGAGCTTCCAAAGCATCAGAGCGATCTCAAGTGGAGAAAATATGGCACAACAGTGACATTACCAAGAACTGGAGCTCCCTCCAAAATTGATGAAAAGACGAGAAGAAAACTGGTCTTGGAGGCTACCAAGAGGCCTACAGCAACATTAAAGGAGCTGCAGGAATATCTGGCAAGTACTGGCTGTGTGGTACATGTGACAATAATTTCCTGTATTCTTTATATGTCTGGGCTATGGGGTAGAGTGGCAAGACGAAAGCCTTTTCTTACGAAGAAAAACATCCAAGCCAGGCTACATTTTGCAAAAACACATCTGAAGTCTCCCAAAAGAATGTGGGAAAAGGTGTTATGGTCTGATGAAACCAAGGTTGAACTTTTTGGCCATAATTCCAAAAGATATGTTTGGCGCAAAAACAACACTGCACATCACCAAAATAACACCATACCCACAGTGAAGCATGGTGGTGGCAGCATCATGCTTTGGGGCTGTTTTTCTTCAGCTGGAGCTGGGGCCTTAGTTAAGATAGAGGGAATTATGAACATTTCCAAATACCAGTCAATATTGGCACAAAACCTTCAGGCTTCTACTAGAAAGCTGAACATGAAGAGGAACTTCATCTTTCAGCATGACAACGACCCAAAGCATACATCCAAATCAACAAAGGAATGGCTTCATCAGAAGAAGATTAAAGTTTTGGAATGGCCCAGCCAGAGCCCAGACCTGAATCCGATTGAAAATCTGTGGGGTGATCTGAAGAGGGCTGTGCACAGGAGATGCCCTCGCAATCTGACAGATTTGGAGTGTTTTTGCAAAGAAGTGTGGGCAAATCTTGCCAAGTCAAAATGTGCCATGCTGATAGACTCATACCCCAAAAGACTGAGTGCTGTAATAAAATCAAAAGGTGCTTCAACAAAGTACGGTATTCGTTTAAGGGTGTGCATACTTATGCAACCATATTATTTTAATTTTATATTTTTTTCTTCCCTCTACCTAAAAGATTTCAGTTTGTTTTTCAATTGAGTTGTACAGTTTATAGGTCACATTAAAGGTGGAAAAAGTTCTGAAATGATTTATCTTTGTCTCATTTCTTTACAGCACAGAAACCTGACATTTTAACAGGGGTGTGTAGACTTTTTATATCCACTGTAACAGCAACACACAGCTGTTAGAGGAACAGACAGAAGGGGGTATATGACCGCAAAAAACACAGGAGGGCAGAAGGCATGTTACAGGAGGGGGCGATGTGACAGCAACACACACAGGGATGGACATGTTACAGAATCGGAGAGGATGGGTTATATGACAGCAACACACATGTATTAACAGATGTTGTTATGTTAACAGATGTTGTTATGTTAACAGATGTTGTTATGTTAACAGATAGATGTTATTATATAACATGTATTAACAGAGAGAGAGAAGGGGACGTATATGACAGCAATACATAGAGTGAGAGCAAGGAGGAAGAATTGGGAAATAATACAGAGAGAGGGGATGTGTAACAAGATGGAGAGAAAGGGAAGTATGTAACAGCAGCATACAGAGAGGGAGAGAATGGTGAATAACATTTACAATCATGACCCAACTTACAAAGCCCTCAACAATAGCGATTTCCCCTGTACATCTCCTCTCATATCGAAATACTCCCCCACGCGCCCACTGTTCGTTCTGCTAATGGCCTTCTTCTTTCTACAACTCTTGTCACCTCCTCTCGCTGTCGCCTTCAGGACTTTTCTCGTGCTGCCCCTATTCTCTAGAACTTGCCTCGCTCCACCAGATTATCCTCCGGCTTCAAACCCTCACTAAAAACATATCTCTTTAAAGAAGTGTATCACCTTCCACCCTAACATGCTCATCACATCTCTCTCCCTCCTTTAACACTCAAAATACCTTTTTAGGTTGTAAGTCTGCGAGTTTCAATCCTGCAATTTGCTTTGGGAAAGCACCATGGACACTGGATTGCAAGCTCAAAGACAGGGCCCTCCTTGCCTTTGCTATGTGTTTAATTTGTATTTATCTTTGTCTGAAACATATCTTATGTACACGATGATGATGATGATGATGATAATAATAATGTAGAAGCAACATAGAAGGGGGTAGGGGGCGGAAACAGAGAGAGGATAAGTGACAACAATATAAAGTGACAGCTACATAGAGAGTTGAATATGTGACGGCAACATAGAGTTCTTATAAGATTTGTTATAAGAACTTTTGTAGATGATATGACAGTGTGAGTGGGGCTGGTCTGAGAGTGAGTCCAGATTAGGTGCACTTGCCTAAAAGTGGCCCTGTTGGTAGATATGGAGTAGATAGCTATCCTGGATGAATTATGTGAAACTTTATATTTGTCTGTAAAATGTAATAGAAAAATACCATTTTTTATTTTATTTTTTGAGTTAGATAAACATTTTTTTGTATAATGAATACAACAGACATTAACTGTTTGTACAGTTTTCATATTTGGATAATTTTCTAGAAGTCTGTTATGTTTTTTGTATTCTGTATTTATTAATATTTCATACTTATTTTTCCCCCACACAATAAAGTCATGACTGTGGTCAGGGATACTCCGGTATTATGCATCTGCATCAGTGGACTAACATTGTCAGATCATTATGCCAATGATTCTTGTAAATTCTGAAGAAAAAGTTAAAATAAGAAAGATAACTTGCACTGTTCTGCAGCCTGCTCTTAATTTTGTGTATTTTGATTAAACTCTATTTTAGACTGTATTATTATTTTTAAGTGCAGACTGGTGCCCCTTAATTGCACTTTCATTTGAAAAAAAAGATAATGGGAGAATGTTTTTAGAAAGTAAAATAAAAAGGAATAAATGCAGACTTTTGTTTATTATATCGATATTATGCTGTATTGAGTTGTTGTGGCTTTAACTAGACTTGTCACCTGGAAAAGGATATTGGATGTAGATAAGATGTAGATGAGGTTCCAATTGTTTCTTGAGAAGTTGATTAATTTAAAACTCTATTGTGTTTTACAAAATGAGTTTGAAATGTTGTATTTTGATGTAAACCACAAGGTGGAGCTATGTGATAAAGAGTTGCTTGTAAGCTTCTATTTATCACTAGGAGTTGGTCCCGTGGTTAGGATTCAGCGCTTTGCCCGCTGTGACCTGGGTTCGATTCCAGTCAGGGAACCAATAAGTCACGCCATCCTGAAGCCTAGCAAGGTTGTGCCTTGTCAGTACTTGGAAGGGAGACCACCTAGGAATACCAGGAGCTATATGTTGTGGTCCACTGGAGAAGGAACTGGCAACCCACTTTAGTATCTCTGCCATGAATACCAAGTGGATCAGCATGGTTGTGTTATGTCATGGAGAGTTAAACATGACTGACTGATGCAAACCTATTGCTGCCATTGTATAAAATTACTTTAAATGCTTTTTTTGCGCAGTCCCAGATACGCAGTTTATGTATTTTTGAGAACATTAGCTGATGGGAGAAGTGCTAATCAGGAGTGAAACAAATCAACATGTCCAAGGAATACTACTTAATTTGTATTTGTGGTAGAAACAACTTCATTGGGGGAAGTAGTTATAGAATAAAACGTTATATCAAGTGAAATAATTATATGCTATGATTTGTCACCTTCTGACCTATATATGTCTCTTACAGTCTTAAGCTGTCTAATTTTATAACATGAATGAAAGTTATCTCTTGCCATCTTTCTGCTGATTGACCTTCTTCTGTGATGTAGCAACATAAATTATAGTGTGTGTATGTGTATATATAAAAGGATCACAAATAATCATTGAAATCGCTGCTCACCATTATATTCTGTCATACATTTTAAAAAGATTCATCGGCTACACATAAATGTTAATATCTTAGTAAAGTGCATGTTCTTCTGTCAGACTGTTTATATCCACTGGCAGGCTCTTTGGAGAACACAATGGCTTTCTATAGCCATAGAAGCCATATTTCCAGCATATTTTTCCTCTGTTTTTATATAGTATAGCCTTCATGTATAAAACATATTTTCTTTTACCGTTTTGGTCTGAATATAAGCCGCACCTTTTTTCCGATTATTGAGCTTGCGATGTTACGGGTGCGGCTTATATTCGCAACCGTCCTTGAGACTGCGGTATTGAATAGCGATTTACGGTTTTAGTGATTCTAACATCCTGTAAAGCCTGTAACCTGCAAAAAAAAAGCTACAGTCCTAATTAGAAAGCCTGTTTCTTGCAATGGCTGATCACTTTGAGAGTCGTCTTCTCTCCAATTTTACGGGTGCGGCTTATATTTGAGTACTATTTTTTCCCCTTGAACTTTATGGGTGCGGCTTATATGGGGGTGCGGCCTTGTATGGGGGTGCGGCTTATATTCGGACCCATACGGTAAATGCATGCTATACAAATACATGAGATCAATATCCCCGTCAGCCATGTGATCTATGAGGCTACAATGATTATCTGTTAATATTATGTATATAGTAACAAATGTACTTATTGGTTCAAGTAAAGATAATTGAAATATGGCGAACAAAATAAAACAATGAGTTTATAGTGTGTTACATATTGATAACATGGTGGCAATTTTATCCAAAATATATATTTGAAGGGTTCTGTCATGGCACTCCGACTCATGACTCAGATCTGTGGGCTAATGCCAAAAAAGGAATATTGGGCAAGTATAGTAGTTTGTTTAGTCTGTTGGACACAAGGCAACATTTGCTAGCAACTTTGCCAGAATGTTTTTTTTTTTATATGAAAATAGTTTTCTGCATTAGTTGCCTCTTTGCTAATTTGAATACATTTGTTTCTGTTGGATCTAATGCAGGGGTGGGCAAGTTCGGTACTGGAGGACCACACACAAACCTGGTTTTGAAGATATCCTTTCTGTGCACAGGTGAGTCAATCAGGAGGACTGAAGAAGTGATTGACTCAGCAAGGATATCATCAAATCCAGGCATGTATGTGCCCACCCTTGATCTAATGAGATTGACAAGTGTCAAGATATTCCTTGCAAACCAATACTGAGGCAGTATGTGGCTGGTGTCTGTGTTTGACTTCCTTGCATCACATACTATGAACACTTCTGTAGCACAGGCCAAGCTAATCGGTCTTTAATACTCCATATCACTACTGGTAAACTTGGCAGTGTTTGTTTATGAGCAGCCTAATGCTGTTGGTGACACTGTGTTGTTTGAGGCCATGCTTGAATATTAAGTTGCTTATTTGATTGGGAAATAAAGTGCTAATATTTACAAGGTATGAAAGCATATTATTTACACTTAAGCAAAATCCTCTGGACAATTAACATATTTAGATAAACACAGTATGCGGTCTGTGTATTGTGTGAATCTGACTAGCTAAAATGAATCTTTTTTTTATTTTTTTTGTTTTGTCTGTTTGTTTGTTTTTGGGGGGGGGGGGCCCTACCATGCAATTCATCCGCCTCCTTGAATGCTACCTTGTCATGAAGGAGAGTTTGTGTACTTCAATGCAGTTGTGAGTTATAGCATGTAGGGTCACCCAAGATGGGCTTGGTCATTCTAGTGAATGAGACCAGACTGATATACTACAGGATATTTCTCCCTGTGAAGGGCACAAGTGGTCTAAAAGACATTGCTCTGAGTGGTTTATCATGTCATAGAACTAACCTATTAAGGTTAGTTTGTTCTCTGAGCACCTCTAACTCTGTTTTTTGTCACTCAAGATGGGCTGATCGTAGTAGAGAAGTCTATTTGCTGTCCACTGGAAAAAAAACGGGCAACATCAGTACATTGGCCAATGAGCTAGAGCACATTGGACAAAGATAACATTATGGATAAGGACAACCAGAGACATAACGATATGGCACCGGAAGATGAGCCCTTCAGGTCAGAAGGTGCCTACCACATTACTGGGAAATGTCAGAGGGTTAGTACAAGCAGCACCAAATCTAATCAAGTGGTTGGGCAAAAGTTGAGAAGACGCCATGCTTAGGATATGTCTGAAGGAGAAAGGAAAGTCCACTGCTGCTGCGAAGAACAATTCAGCATAGGATGCTGGAATGTTAGAACTATAAACCAGGGCAAACTGGAAGTGGTCAAATATGAGATGACAAGTTTAACCATTAATTGTCCTGGGAATTAATGAACTCCAATTGACTGGCATAGGCCACTTCATATCAGACCATCATCAAATCTACTGTGGACAAGAATCGCGCAAAAGAAATGGTCGTAGTCCTAGTCAATCAAAGGGGGGCAAGAGCAGTGCTCAGTTACAACCCAATACATTATAGAATGATTTCAATTCAAGTTCAAGGCAAGCAATTTAAATCAGTGATGCAAGTATATGCTCCAACCATGGATGCTGAAGAGGCTAAAGTGGTCCAATCCTATGAGGATATCACATCATAGACATAACACCAAGAAAAGAAAATATTCTCATCATAGGAGAATGGAATTGTAAAGTTGGAAACCAAAAGATCCCTGGAATAACAAGCAAGTTTGTTATTTAAGTACAAAATGAAGCAGGTCATAGATTAGTAGAATTCTGTCAAGATGATTCTCTGGTCATAGTAAACAGCCTCTTCCAACAGCCTCACAGCATCTTCTTATTGTCCATCTGCACAATATAAAAATCAGATTGACAATATACTTTTTAATCCATAGATGGAGGAGCTCTATACAGTCAGCAATAACAGACCTGGAGCTGACTGGGGCTCAGATCATCAACTTCTTATTGCAAAGTTCAGAATTAAACAGAATAAAAGAAAATCGTATATTGTTACCTTATTTATGGAACTTATATGCAGAGTACATCATTTGTAACTCCACACAAATCCAAAGCCAGAATCCGTATTGCTGAGAGAAATATCAACAACCTAAGATATGCGATGATAATACTCTGATGGCTGAAAGGGAGGAGAAAGTTACATATTGTGTATAGACTTCCACAAGTATAGTGTGAATATTTGCTGAGTGCACTAATTGTGTCCAAGTGAGTAGGCAGAAGTTAATAAAAACAGGAGAAGGGGCGAGCATAGGAGTTTAAATAAAAGGAGGGAATTCAAAGAAAAGAGAGAGAGAGATTTTTTTTTTTAGAGCTTTATACAAATATATTCATTTTTATTATTGTTTGTTTATTTTTCCAACCAAAATGTTGTAGACAATAATTATGAGACAGCCCAGTGGCAACCTCACTGAGTGTACATGTTGCCTCTCTGAAAGCTGCAATTGGAGAACTGGAGAGGAGAATTGTAGCACTTACTGATATTCCACTGGAAAGGAAGTTTGTGCTCACTGAGCATGGTGGGTGGAGCTGGGGCTAGTGAGGATATGTATTCACCCCCTTTGTTATGAAGCCCATAAAAAGCTCTGGTGCAACCAATAACCTTCAGAAGTCACATAATTAGTGAAATGATGTTCACCTGTGTGCAATCTAAGTGTCACACGATCTGTTATTACATATACACACCTTTTTTGAAAGGCCCCAGAGGCTGCAACACCTCAGCAAGAGGCACCACTAACCAAACACTGCCATAAAGACCAAGGAACTCTCCAAACAAGTAAGGAACAATGTTGTTGAGAAGTACAAGTCAGGGTTAGGTTATAAAAAAATAAATATCCAAATCTTTGATGATCCCCAGGAGACCCATCAAATCTATCATAACCAAATGTGAAGAACATGGCACAACCGCAAACCTGCCAAGAGACGGCCGCCCTCTAAAACTCATGGACCGGGCAAGGGGGGCATTAATCAGAGTGGCAGCACAGAGACCTAAGGTAACCCTGGAGGAGCTACAGAGTTTCACAGCAGAGACTGGAGTATCTGTACATAGGACAACAATAAGCCGTAAGCTCCATAGCGTTGGGCTTTATGGCAGAGTGGCCAGCAGAAAGCCATTACTTTCAGCAAAAAACAGTGGCACGTTTTGTGTTTGCAAAAAGGCATGTGGGAGACTCCCAAAATGTATGGAGGAAGGTGCTCTGGTCTGATGAGACTAAAATTTTTAACCCAGCACATCAAATCGCACAAAGAACACCATCCCCCACAGTGAAACATGGTGGTGGCAGCATCATGCTGTGGGGATGTTTTTCAGCAGCCGGGACTGGGAAAATGGTCAGAGTTGAGGGAAAGGTGGATGGTGCTAAATACAGGGATGTTCTTGAGGTTCACCTTCCAGCAGGACAATGACCCCAAACACACTGCTAAAGCAACACTTGAGTGGTTTAAGGGGAAACATGTAAATGTGTTGGAATGGCCTAGTCAAAGCCCAGACCTCAATCCAATAGAAAATCTGTGGTCACACTTAAAGATTGCTGTTCAGGAGGAATGGGCAAAAATACCAGTGGTAAGATGCGGCAAGTTCATAGAGACTTATCTGAAGCGAATTAGAGCTGTGATTGCCGCAAAAGGTGGCTATACAAAGTATTGACTTTAGGGGGGTGAATAATTATGCATATTGAGTTTTCCTTTTTATTTTGTCCTATTTGCTTCACAATAAAATTAAAAAAAAACGTCAAAGTTGTCGGCATGTTCTGTAAATTAAATGATGCAAATCCTCAAACAATCCATGTTAATTCCAGGTTGTGAGGCAACAAAACACGAAAAATGCCAAAGGGGGTGAATACTTTTGCAAGGCACTGTAAATATATCCAGGGTCAATACAAGACTTTGTCAAGTGAGCTTTTTGTGTAAAGAGGTTTTCAACTGACAATAGGACATCCTTTGAGATTGGAAGAGATTCCACCTTAAAGAAAGAAAAGAGTTCATCACTGTAAGGATGGTTAATCTGTGTTATTCTCTACCAAAAGAGGTGGTGACAGCGTATTCGATTGATATCTTTAAAAGGGGATTGGATTTATTTATAATTTAAAAAGGACATTCAGGGTTATCCTGGATTAGAGAGGGAGTATTGATCCAGGGAGGAAACAGATTGCCAGTATCTGGGGTCAGGAAGGATTTTTTTTCCCTTTCACGATTGGCAAAGTTTCACTTGAATTTTTTTTTGTTTTCTTTCCTCTGGATTCAATTAATTAATAGCTACTCCTCTGATCAGCAATATGCAGATATCTTAAAAGGGTTGAACTTGATGGACTGGAAGTCCTTTTTTCAACCTCCATTACTATTTAACTTGACTGATCAGTGCATAATTTAGGATGTCTGCATATTCCTTTAAAAAGGGATTGGATATATTTTTAAGTAGAAAGGGCATTCAGGGTTATCCTGTTTAATTAGAGAGGGAGTATTGATCCAGGGAGGAATCTGATCGCCAGTATCTGGAGTCAGGAAAGTATATTATATTTTTTTCCCCCTTTTTGAGACAATTGGCAAAGTTTCACTGTTTTTTTTTTTTTTTTTTTTTTTTTTATATAAATCAAAAAAAAAGCCGCATATTGCCGATCAGAGGAGATCTTAAAAGGTTGAACTTGATGGGCTAAAAGTCTTTTTTCAACCTCAATTATTATGTAACTATGTCCCTCTTTGAATCTTTACTCTGTTTTACTGCTCTTGCTTATCTTATTCAGTATTGCTTCTCACGTAATAAAGAGAGGCACGGCTCCAAAATATCAGTCCATTAAAATAGTTCTCGCAATATAGTGCAATACTCTGATTTATTCATCTAGAATATTGGACACTCGCTGCTACCTCTTATATTGTACAATTGCTATGATAAATTGTTTTTAGCATATCAAGCTAATTTTAACTGAAAATCAGGGTAATTGTTGCTGTGCATAAAAACATAATGAACAGATGCCTAAACTGTGTGCCGTTATTAATATAAATCAATCCTGGATATGAAATAATGACGGCACTGACAGCTGTAGAGTTCAGCCTTTTGTTTCTTCTCTCTTGCTGTCTTTGGCTATGGATCATCCTTCATGAAACAAATTAGTCCTTTTGAGCAGGTAACATGCTGAAGCCCTATGACGTCCCCAGTCTCCATGGTAATGCGGTTTATAAATTCACCTTGTCCTGGTTCTGAAGATGTAACTATGAGGGGACAAGGAGCAGGTTTCTTCTGAAGATGCTCACTTTTGATGAGTGTCACTGATATTCCGTACATGCTCATTTCTTGGGTTTTTATACTTCAGGTTCATTTTAACTGCTCTTTGTCAAAAAGTAATAAAATATACAGTATGCAGCAGGGATTACTTGGAAACTCACTTTAGTAAATATACTTAAATTGTATATGAGGATTTAATTTTTATTTATATTGCAAAGCATGTATAGTATTTTAAATGAGCAAAATTATGAACTGTGTGCCTTTTTTTTTTTTTTTTATTTGTGGGGAAACCATTTTAGTGCATTTTTAACATCCTGGCACCGAAATGAGTGCAAATATGACCTGTAAAAGGTTCAGATATAATTATTTTGTGTTATGAACATTGTATTTTACCTGAGAGACCACCCATTTTTTTTAAATGTATGTTCTCCCTGGCAATCAATTTTATGTTTTAATTTTTTGAATCTTTACTTGCTTCTCTAGGAACTATTCAGAGGCCCTGAATCATTTGCGTCCTTGCTTCGTCGCTCCCCGCTTGTTCAGATGGGTCCTGCCAAAGATAAGATCGCTGCTGGCAAAATCTTTCACGTTGTTGGAGATGATCTTTATATTGACTTTGGGGGCAAGTTTCACTGCGTGTGCAAGAGACCAGAGCAAGATGGAGAGTAAGTAAAATATTCAACACTGGTTTACAGATACAATAATATGGCTACCTATAGGAATATGGAACAGTAACATGTCCCTAGGTGGTCTCCCATCCCAACAGTAACTAATTGACAGATCTCTTCTGGACACCTCAGGCCCCATTTAAAAAAATATATATATTTTTATTGAATGTGCAATGACTACCTCTGGCAACAGGCTTTTGAAAGGATATTTATGTGTTCATTATTGGATGCAGATACATTAATTGGATTCTAATTTTCTACAACAAATCTAGTGAAAAATCTATTCCATTTCTGAAAGGATACAAAAGGCTCCAATTGTTGCAGTGCTGTCAAATACAAGTCTAATTGAGTAAGTCTGCAATTTGTTATTTGAAAAAGTACATCTTATGTGAGAAATCTAGATTTGAAAGTTGCTTTTTTTTTTTTTTAGCTGTAATTAGACTCATGGATTTTCCCTGCTAATAGTAATTATGTGAGGTGTTGCTGGTATAGTAGTTGTGCTGAATGGCTCTTATGGATGAGGTCTGTATAATCAATATAATCAAGTCATCAAGCAAGTAATCACATCTGCAAGCCCCAATTTTAAAGGGGTATTATCGAGTCTTATTTTTTATTTACTTTTTCCTGATAATACATTCTAAATAATTTTGTTCTGAAACACTTTAAACCTTGTATGTATTTTTGAAGCACATGTTCTGTGTAATAGACCAATGTACTCCCAAACCTTCCATGATGCTTTTAAAAATAACATGGCATGTCCTATACATTAAAAAAAAAAAAAATTCCCAGGGACCAATTTTATCACTGAACTTTGACAAAGCAGAATAAGGGAACAATTGTCTTAGTTGTTTATTACAATACTAACATATTATTCTATAGGTAATAAGAGAACCAAACACCAAATGGCATATCAATAATTATCAGAAAAGGAAGGATAAAGAGACACCTAGAATAGTTGTTATGTTCCACTGTGTTATCTAGAAGTCTTGGCTCCCTTTTTTTTTTTTTTTTTTTTTATTGGACTAGAAAACTTCTAACAAATTAGTATTATTGAGCAAATTAAAAATTGCAATTCTTTATTGATACACAAGTTTTTAAAACTAAATTAACAATGGTTGATAATAATAATAATTAATAATAATAATAATAATAAACATTAGCAGGGTAAAACATAAGTCTATATATTTCCAAACAGTTTACACAATTTGGGATCTATTCAATTGCTGAAGGCTGCAAGTTGGGGGCCCGAAGCCAAAACCGTAAACCATGCACTGGTTCGGAGCAGTTGAGGGTGGGAATGTGATAAATTTAGCAATCCCGTAACCTCCCATTTCGAATCAGCCAATAGGAAGTGAGACTGTCAGAATTACGGCAGTAAAACATGGAGGTTACATGTCATTCAATTAGCTTCGGGGGTCCAATCTGCGATCACACTCGCAAACCTGCAAAATAAAGAATTATGAAAATGAATGCCAATACTGTTTTAGTCCATATGGGTGACCTGATATGTATTAACTCATTGATACCCAAGCTTGATCGGAGCCCGCATAAAGATGCCAATTTAATAGCAAATTAGCTTGCGACCTCACGTACGGGCTACCGGATCTCAAATTTTTTCAATTGAATGGGGCTCTTTGTTACTAAATATTACTCTCTATCCAGAGAGAGGCCTAAGACATTAAGTAAAACCAAAAGATGGTAATAACTATGGCAATTCTTATATTGTATGATTGTTATGGCTATCAATTATATCCTGTAAGTGCACAATATATTCTGATTATCTAGTATTCTCAAGGGAATAGTAACTTTCAAAAAAAGCTCTACAATCACTATGGTCTTTTTGTGAATAGATAATTATGTATTGCTATTATAACGCACCATAATAAACATGTTATATCCAAAAATGTAATTCAAGACTTAAATCTTTCAGTTCTATAGATATGGTCCTATCCTGTTATGGTTATGGCAACAGTCTGCCGCTGCAGTGTGGTGACCAACAACTAGATGGGGCTGCCAATATTCCAGTCCCATATCATAGTCCAGGCTTAGGTAGAGGGTTAGGGTTAGTTTAAGGTTTAGACTACCATTCCAAGCTTAGAACTTCTCTAGCATATCGACAGCACTGCAAAATATTGGCCACGACCTCTAGCGGTTGGTCGCCGCACTGCATCGGCGGACCTGTGCCGTAACTATAACAGGATAGATCCATTGATATAAGTTTGGGATTTAATGTGTTCACGCATACAAGAACGAAAATGTTTTTTTTTTTTTTTTTTTTTTTTTTGTTCCTCTTTGCAGGTGCTTTTTTATGTTGGGGCATTTGTTTGATCAATCTATAAGCTTCCATACATTATATATGGTACTTTTCATGTACATTTATATCCCATATAAAAGGAATCTGGTTAATCAAGCTATTTGCTTGCTAGGACTACTATTGCATTGTAAACCAAATCGATGATGAGTGACCAGGAAACGTCTGATTTACAACCACATGTATCTTGTAATTGCGTGATGTTGCTCCCTCTCTACCTTCTTCCTTCACATAGACATTGACAAGTATGTGGCATTGCTAGTCATTGCTCAATGGTCTGGCCTGCTGCACTGCGCTGAGAGATAAGTGCCACTGTGCTTCATCACATCGCTGGCACCTGGGCGCTGTAGCTCTAGTCCTATTGCTAGAGGATTAATTCTGTCAAGTGTTTGCTTCAAACAGCCAACCAACCGTGCACTCCCAGACAGTACTATTTATCTTTATTGAATGTCACTAAGGTTCCTGTTAGATGTTTTTTTTTTTTTTTATGTAAATGAATTACACTCTGGAAAAGTTATTTTAGAGTAATTCAGCTGCAAGAAAGGAAATTAATTTTACGAGAATTGTAATAGACAATTTTTTTCTATGCTGCATTGTCTAGTTTATTGTGGCATATAAATAAAAATATCTTGTTTACCTGGTATCCAGGAAAAAAAATGAAATCTGATTTGTGAATGTGAAGCTTTAGTGGCATTGCATTTAATTGTCATCATATATTAAAACCAACGGCTGTGTATTTACACTTCATGCCTCTAAATAAAGCAAGCATTTTTAAAGGATAAAAAAGAAATAAGCCAAACATACCTGGCTTGAACCTGTTTGCCAGTTTTTGCCATATTAAAATTTGTTTTGTTTTTTTGCATCGTTCAGTGGTTTCCAACTCTTCGTGACCTCATGGACCGCAACACATCAGGCACATCTTTATGTCCATGTCATGCTGATCCACTTGATCATCATGGCAGAGATACTGGAGTGGGTTGCCAGTCCCTTTTCCAATGGGCCACAGCATACAGCTCCTAGTATTCTTAGGTGGTCTCCCATCCCAAGTACTGACCAGGCTCAATCCTGCATGTCTTCAGGGTGGTGTGAGCTCTTGGTTCCTGGACTGGAAAAGAGAGGCATTATCTCTCGAAAGCTTGTTGCTTTATTATGAATACGTTTGTCCAATAAAAAATGTATCACTATTCACAATGCTCTGATTATTCAACTGGATTACTGGACATTCACGGCTAACTCACTCTTCATAATATATATATATATATATATATATATATATATATATATATATATATACATACACACAACCTTTTGATTAACTAAACTTTAATAATGTTCATAATGTTCTTAGAAAGCAAACAAAACCCAGAAACATTTACAGTCATAATTTTTATATGAAATTTATTCCCTATTATAGGGTTTTCTAACCTGACTGTGTCTACTACTTTCTCAGGAGGGTTTGTTGTAATCTGATAATCTTTCGAGTAGTCCTGTTGAAAGTGATAGGAGACGGAGTAAATTAAGAGTTAAAACGTCAGACCCTTATAAGAATAAATTATGTTATTTCAGTCTAAAGGATAGAAGAACATTAGGAGATTGGATTTTCATAGTAACTCTATAAGGCTCTGACATGCAGCCTAAAAAAGCTAGTTTTGAGATGGATCAGTCTGTTTTTGAGATAATGTTTTTGCAGAGAACACAAGTATTAATTTTAGATCCTGGCAGATTTAAATGTTAACACCCAAATGCTCAAATAGACGCCCTATTGCAATGAACATTTAACAAACTTATCAGCAATTTACAGCCTCTGTCTTCTGGAGTATAGAACCCAGTACTTTGTACCAAAGAATTCATCAGAATTTGGATGCGATTCCTCAGTGCCTTAAAACTGCACAGTTTTTAATATTATTATTATTATTATTATTATTTTTTTATTTGTGTTTGTGGCGTCATTGGGTAAATGTCCCTCACAGTGCTAGAGGACTTTGATCTGTAGCAAAAGCACTGGCAATTTTAACTGCAACAACCACATTGTGTGAAGATAAATATAGGACTTTAAAGGCCCATTGTACAAATCTATAAAAATGTGAAAACAAAGCTGAGCATGAGACGGCTCCTGACCTAGACACACCTGCATGGCGCTGGCGTAACTGTAACAACGTTATTATACACTACAGAGTGAGCCTCTTCATATAATGTGATGATCTGTCAACACTGACGAGCTGAACACAAGATTGAACAGAAAAGAAATAGTCATCAGATAAGGAGTCCTTGGCCCATCCAGCTGTATTACTGAGCCAATCCAACACCCTGACGGTATGTGCATGTTCATGCATACTGCACTAGCTGCACGTTCCCACTAAGTCTGACTTAGCACCTTTTGTGTTGTGTGCCAAACTAAAGCCAAAACAAAGAGAAACTCGTTCTGCAAAACGCAGGGGATTAATCATATAAAACTATGTGTATTTTGATATGCATGTCATATTATTTTTAAAAATAAAACTCAAAGCTGGTGACAGATTACTGAAAAGCAGCTTTCTTCCTATTTGTCTCTTCAATAACATATTGCTTGACATTAGTTGAATGAAAAACCTTGTTCTGACTCTTCTAGCGTAGTTTTGTATCCATCTGCATTCTTGAAGTTATCCAGTGCGCCCAGACCTGTACTTTCTACAGTATGAGCCTGGAGGTTTTTGCAGAAAAATGTTGGTCCAGAATATATATATATATATATATATATATATATATATATATATATATATATATATATATACATACACACATTTTGAATAATGGTCGATGAATATAGAATTACAAAGTGTATGTGTAAGCGTTTGTATAGTCAGAGGAATTTTCCCCACATGGACAAACCAAGAATACAAAGTCCTAACATGTTAAACTGTATTGTTACAAGAAATATCATAATGCAGTAGTGGGCAACAGGTTGCACTCAGTCATCCCATGTGGCCCGAGCTGGTTCTTTAGGGGAACATGTTCCTCTTCAACAATACAGCATTAATTTTATCCCATTAGCAAATTACTCTCTTGCACTCCAAAACGCACATACTCCTTATCTGCGCCTCTATTACCAATTAATACTCTTCTAGCACTGATTTTACCACTGTTGCTACTTGTAAAGCAAAAAAGCTAAATACCAACTATAGTATCATAGTAAAGTACCTATAAAAAATATGTATATTTGCAATTGGAAGTTATTAAAAAAAACTTTACTGATCGAAAAATAGCTTACACAATTTTGGCTCACTCAGCTCAAGAGATTCTCCCAGAAGAGTGGTCTTGTTTTTATTATCAGATTAGTGACTTGCCCCTCAAAAAATGACGGCAATAAGATTGTAAGGCAGGTAATGGTGTTTGGTTGAGACCTTAATTTTGTTGGTGTTCCGAGATCCTTCGGCGCTCATTGCGAGGCTGTTGGTGGTTTCTGCGCTATGAGCAGCATAGGTGTTTTTTTTTTTTTTTCAATGCTAATGAAATAATGAATAAAATAATAAATTAATATACTTTACCTATTTTGAAGGAATATATGCAGGAAGTATTGTGTTCAAGAGCTGGCAATCTGTTTTCATGTTACTGCAGCAAACAATGTATGTTTTCGCTGCTGTGTGAGCAATGTGTGTATGGTAAATAGTGTGCATGCGCGGGGCAATTCCGTCAGGGTAGCTGTGTACTTCCGCATTGTGTAAGTTAGTGTTGTAAAATGGTGCCTAATGTGTGTGGTACGTGGCTGTGGCTGATTTTGTGTCCGTGTTCTTGGACCTTGTCCGGATTTTTCGGAAAATCTGTATGTGTGTTTTGTGATGTTTAGGGTCCTGTAGCCTCGTTTTCGTTTTTCGGGAGCCATTTTTTCTCTCGCTTAGGGGATTTTCGGGTGTCTAAACTCTTGTATTTCGACTTAAATTGAGGTGTAACTTCATTTTCACAGGTCATGGGTGCCCCCCCCCCCCTTGCTGTGGGTAAGCTTTTTATGTGTTTGTTGTTTGTATTGATTGTGTTTTTAATGTTTTCATGTACGCGTGTTTCGGGCGCCAAGGTTGTATTTTTGAAAGCTTGTAATGTTTATTTTTCTAAGTCCAGCGGCTCTTATTTGTGGATGCTAAGTCCGTTAATTTTGTGGTCGACGTGGGAGCCTCCACCCTTTGCCAGGGTCCGCATTTGCGGGTCTAAAGTCCGCAGTTGCTGGCAAGGAGCGCTATGCGAGCCTGCAGCGTTAGCAACAACCTGCTTGCTCACAACTATATATGTGATTACCCTCATTAATGATGAATGGCATCCACAGTCCCTAAAGAAGAGGCACATAGGCCCAGATTTATCAAATGGCGAATGTACTTTGGCATATTGATTTAACTCAATTTACCTCAATACGTCACTTGCGGTCGTGGTTGCATTTTGTGGAGTTTTGCATGATTTAGTGGATGGCGTGTGTGGTTTTCAAGAGAAGGTGTATCACATAATATAAAAGAGACATTTTATTGTATAATTTTATGTCCTTTATATATAAATATATATGTACTAGGAAATGACGGGAGTAAAATTGTAAGGCTAGTAATGCTGTTTGCAACACAATGCGAGGCTATGGGCCCTCTGAGCACCTTCAGCGCTCATTGCAAGCCTCTTCCCCCTGTGTAGTTTATAGGCTTGAATGTTGTGTTAGTGGCTTTCGTTAATTGTTACTGTTTAGGGCTATTTTTTACATCCTTCGGGCTAGTTTTATGTCCTTGGACCTCGTTTTCGTTGTTTTGCGTTTTTTCGGCAGCAATTTTTTTTCTGGCTTTTCGATTGTGAAGAAACAGCAAATATGCATCAAATTAACTTGCTAGCGGACTCGCAGGCTCCCTGCCTCTCCCACTGCGGTGTGTGTATGTGTGTAAGTTAATTTTGAGATATATTTTCAGTTCTGTGGTTCGGTTGTTTTAAAGTTGTAATTTTGCGAGGCGCACAGTGCATGTACAGATTTCGGTCGTCAGTCCCAGGCTAAGTCCTGCGTGCCTCTGGCGCTCAAAAGCCTATAGAAAGTTAATAGAAATATTAATGCTAATACTGATCATACTAATTTGACAGTATAACAATATAATACTGTTGTGCTTGCTGTCAAGATGCCTAGTGGGCAGAGCTTTTGACATCAATTCTTAAGCTGTTTTTTTTTGCCTACTTAATCATTTTTGACAAAATGCCATTGTAACAGATTTTTTTTGTGTCATTCATACATTGAAGTTGTACTTCAGTGGTAATCACGGTGCCGGTGCGTTCAGATCAGGACGTCTGGCTCCTTGGTTCCACGCCTTGACTACATTATTAAATGTAAGATCTAACTAGATAAAAGCCTGCAGATCCTTAAAGGTATATGAAAGTGAGGTGGGTATAACCCACCAAGCAAAAAAAAATTTGCAAAAAAGAAAAATATGTGCTGGCGGTTATGTAGACACCCCCAGCAACTGTGATTTGCATATTGGATATCTAATTTTTAATGAGATATACAGTGCATGCTGATTGGCTAAAGGAAAGTGTTTTAAATCATGTGATTTCCCACAGTAGGGCAAACTACAGGTGCAAGCTGAGCATGTCTGCAAAATCCCCAGGCCAAAAAGAAACATTGTATAAGTTATGCTAATTGTCCCTGGGAATTTCAGGGGGTGTCAACATTGAGAGAAAACGGTATGCAAAAGCAAGAAAATCAGCAAACTTTAGGCTAACGGTTTAACGGTTTATTTTAAAATAATTGTTTGCATGAAAAAATTCCAGACACTATAAATTCTCCTCTATCGTATGCATTCATAACCTAGCTCACATTTAATATACCTTTTAAAGGGGCATGGTTCTTTATTTTGAATAATAAAATAATCTGAGTATGTTTTTGCATATCTTAACTTCATTTTTATTAAGAAGTGCCTAAAATGTTTTTTTTATTCTCGCTGAAACCTTCCAAATGGTCCCTGTAGCTCATGTATAAAATGTGTCTAAAGGTATTACATTTATTATCCAATCTCAGACTCTCTCAACAGCCTGTTGTTGAAATGCTATTGAGAGAGTCTGTAGTACCAATAGATACATTGTATGCATGAGCTGCAGGGGGGCAGACCATTGCAGGGACTTTTTGGAAGGTTTCAGTGCATATAAACAGAGCTTTTAAGCCCTTATTCATAAAATGACGTTTTAGATATGATATATATATATATATATATATATATATATATATATATATATATATATATATATATATATATATATATATATATATATATATATATATATATATTTTGTAGATTATTTTAATATCGAAAACCAAACTATACCAATGTTGTTCATTCTTTAAAAATGCAAGGTCATGGGCACTTTTTAAAAAGAAAAATAAACTTTCCCTGTTCAGGTTTTATGGAAGAGGACTCTGTGACCCAAAATGGTCTAATTCTGCTTTTTTTTCTTCTTTTTCTTCCATTTACAATGTCTATGTTAAATACACACAATGTTCAGTTGGTTACCTTTGTGTACACCATGCTGTATAGTTTCCTCACCCTCTGTTCCTGCCTGAACAATATGGGTTGGTGCCATGATGTCTGTAACACAGCCACTACATATTCCCTGGTGTTTATATCCAAGGGAAGCTTGTAATAAAAATTAACCATTTCAGCAATGAATCGTCGGCTTTGCTTGGTGTCCAGAAACTTTTAAGATACTCCTTATCTGATATTATTTTCAGTAGTATGTGTTTTCTAAAATTATAAAATTTTAGATTAGAAACACAACTTTTTATTTTCTCAAGATGTTAGTTCCGTTCCATTGTTACTTTGTGAAAGGAAGAGAGTGGGTATGTTGAGGAGTGGGTGAAAAAAAGAAGCATTAACGTCTAAATCACATCTACACTATGCCCATTCAGATTTCAACAGCGATGTCTACGTATTCCTTATACATCCACAAGGAAGTAGGTAAGAACTTCAGCAATGTCCTGTGGGTAGTAGAGACAGAAGAAACAATCTCTCGCCCCATTCTTTTTCTTCTTTCTTCACAGTGATGAACTCCAGTTAAAACATTGGCGTAGGCAGCATCATCGTAACTCTCAGAAGCACACGTATATAGTCTAAAGCCATAATAATCTAAAGACTAGACTGTATTGTCTTGATGCCATTATTTAAGTGACAGAACAGAGGTTTGATTCTAACAATTTATAGGGTTACTGACAAAAGCATAAGGTAGTTGGGAGTTGGAGAGAGGCAGGGTGGCCTTGCGGCTGGGTGGCCTCTTTCTATGTGACTGTACATAGTTTGCAACGCCTGGGTTTAAAGATATGTCTCCTGGTCAAACAATAGAGTTCCTAAGGCAGGCTATAAGTTGATTGGTACCTGGATGGAAGCTGTTTCTCAGAAAACCCCTCTTTTTCTATGTAGCATTCCATAATTAAAGGGCCGCTGTAGTGCAGAACTTTCTGTAGTTAAAGAGCACGTTTTATACATTTCAAAAGATGTTTCTTTCCCCTGGAAATTATATTAAATTAACTTAATATATAGTAACTAGTGACTTGCACGTCAAAAATGACGGGGCAATACAATTTGAAGCCATGGGAATGCTGTTTGACACACAATGTAAACCCTTTTTGTACTGTAAGGACCTTCGGCGCTCATGGCGAGCCTCTAGTCATCTATTTTTGCTCCTCTGAGCACCTTTTGTCAGTCATTATAAAGATATATATATAATTCATTATTAAGTAAATATAGATAATTCGTTCTTGAGTAAATGAATATGCTTTACCTATTTGTAATTAATATATCCAACAATATCTGTTTATATTTTCCGGCACCATACAATGTACAGTGAGTGTTGTTGCTCTGATGATAAAGTGTAATAAATGTCCCAACTGTGCATTCTAAATTGTTTGTGTGCGCGAGGGAAATCCGTTGGTGTAGTTGTGTAAAGCGCCATCGTACATTCGTAATGTTATTAATGTGTTACGCAAGTCGCAAGCATTTTCCGTAATTTGTAATAGTGTATTTTGTAGTTAGTTTGTTCCTGTGTGAAAGTGCTACGCGTTTGGCAGTGTTTTGAGCCGTCCAGGGTTGTGTAGCCTCGTTTTCTGTTTTTTTTCAGCGGCCATTTATTTTTCTTGCTTAGGCGATTTTTTTTTTGTGTGGTGAAAGTCGTCGAAATCGGCTTAAATTCGTGTCCTGCCTCACTCCCAGACGTCCTGCCTGTTCCCCCGTGCTGTGGGTGATTTTTTTTTTTTTTATGCGTTATTTTTTATGTTTGCGGTTTGTCCGTTAACCTCGTATTTTTGCTATTTCGTATTTTTTCTTTTTTCAATGTCCCGCGTCTCGTATTTTTATTTTTTTTCTAAATCCCGCATTTGTCAAGTGCTTGAAGGCTAATGCAATTACGCGTTAACTAAGTGTTTTGTGGCTAAGTCCCGCGTGTTTAAATGCCTTAACAGCTCGCCTCGTGCTCATCGCCTAATTGCTATGGGTTAACGGATCGCCGCAATGAGCACCTTAGGCAATGAGCGACAAAGTGCTACTGGTTAACGGCTCACCAGGCTTCGCGAGGCTTGCAAGCGATGAGCGCCTGCAGCGCTCATCACCTAACTCGGATGCACCACGCAAAGCGTGACAAGTCTCGCAGCTTGACTGTGATATAATAATTTAACAGTAAAATAGCAGATGGATAAAAATCAATGTGCTTTCCTTTTAAACAAGGACACACAGCCTGTTTAATTATGTCTATGGTAACAAATTCACATTCAAATGGATGGAAAAGCCCAATATCATATGCCCATCTGTTTATACATGACATTATTCTACTCTATAGATCCATAATTGTTCATCCAAACATATATTTTTGTACTGTTTAAAATGGATCTTTTAAATACAAAGTAAAAATTTTTGTACTACAGTAACCCCTCTAAGGCTCCTGCACTGCATGGGGTACATCACCTCCCTGTCTGCCTATCTAATGCCCAGCAGTTGTGGGTGTTTGCTGCCGGCCTTTGTTGAATTCTGTAACCTTTTATTGTGAAGCTGGCATTCGCTTATCAATTTCACCGGTTTGTTCCGTTACACAAAGGTACCATGGGCTAACTTGGAGTCAAAATGGGTTTAATTTAAACAAACACACTGTTTGAGTGATTTTATATTGCTTCATCTTTTACATTAAATTACAGAAAATAACTGCAATAAAAAATGTGATCTTTTAAATACATATACATATCTTAAATTTCATGCAGCCTTAAAAAAAATTCTTTAAGAAAGCTCTATATATATATATATATATATATATATATATATATATATATATATATAAATATATATATATATATAGAGCACTTATTTTTCTTTCATGAACATACTTTTGTACAGTTTTAAAACTGTTTTTATAATGTATGCAAGTTTTTACTAGCCAGATTCTGCTTTTTTAAACAACTATTCTTAATTCATTCACACAAAATACATGTCATTCAGCACCTCCCAAGTGTCCCTTTTTTGCTGTTCCTAATTTGAGTAAAAGTCAATTTTATGGACAACTCCTCTTACTACCCTCACTATAATACATACCATGCAATTTTTTATTTTAGTTGTGCTTGTACATCATTTTTATATATCCTATAAGACTTGCAGTTTGCTCAAACTACTGCTATCCATGCAAATTCCAATGCACCTTTAATGCATTTGGCTACCTCTCTGAATACTTAAAATGTTGGGAACACTACTATTATCCGTTTATTTGTTACAACAAACCAACATCAATACCGTGAAACAACTTTCTGAAGTCCTTAGTTGCAGTACGGGGAGGAGGAAGACCCAGTATTATATATTCCTTGTTGCCAATTCAAATGTGCTGCCATCTTGGTAAATGACTTGTACCTTTTTTCTATACATTGTATGATCCCTAGAGGGCGCACTGCTACTAAAATTGTGTTTGCAGTGTGTGGACTGTCTTACCTGTACGATAAGCCCTGTGAATTACTAATAAGGAGCCAGTGTAACCTTATGTGGATACAGACACATTTATGCTCTTAAAATGAATGTAGGAGCCAGATATTTAGGTGGTTAGTTTCTTGGAACTTGTTCATCCAAGGCATAATGCATGTATGCTCATCTCATGTCACAAAATAAGACAGAAGTGGCTGATTAAGTAGAATTACTTCTACCTCACAATTGATATGTTCTTATCATAGTATTTATTTTAAATGTTTAATAGATAAATAATAGTTACATGTCTATGCCCATTGTCCAATAAATAAATTTTAGCCACTTTGCCGTAATTATTTATTGATTTACTTTAATGAAAAGTGCACCCTCTCCCTGTTTCTGTACTATGTACTACTTAAGTAGGCCTCACAGTGGATGCAGAGGCAAAACAAATATGGAGTCTCATCTCTTTAGTGAAAGGACCATCTGTGTCATTTAAATTAATATTCCTCCTTAAAATATACTTTTATTATAATAGTACAGTATTAAAATATAGCCTAAGTAGAGTCATTTGTGCTATCGCTTTGTTTTCTGATATGGGCGCAGCCTGGCGTCCCTTGATAACAAGATCACTGTCTTTATACTGCGGTTATTTGCAATATGGATCCATTCTTCCTTCTATGTATGTTGTGTCCTTTATAATATTACTAATATATCTCACAAGCAAATACAATGCATAGGCGTGTGCACCCATGGGCCCTTGGTGCAGATAAATGTGCAATTGCAACATTTGCAAGATGGCGGTCTTGCCATCAAGGTGGAGTTGTTAATACCAAAATGGCTGCTCCTATAGTGAAAAATATAGCATAATTCTAATTGTATTCTTTTATTGTTAATAATGTTTTATTAATACAATAAAATTCTGTTTATTAAGTGCAATATTGATTAAACAGACATTTTTTTTTTCTTTCTCAGGTTTTGTAAAAGGAAACCATTTAGTTCTTTAAAAAAATCAATTTTTTTGATTATCAAGTGACAAATTTTAAGCAACTTTAAACCAGCAGAAATATATTTAAATTCTAACTTCCCGTGCCCATGTGTAGGTGATGAATACAATATCCCTCGTGAATTTGTTGTACGTTCTCTGTGTAGGCGACTTGTAATGTGCTCTTACCATGGACTCTATGGTTTCGTTGCTCTTTAGCCGATGGGTATAAAGCCAGGTCCAGGAGGGAGAGGAGAATCATTCTTCCGCCTTCAGTTCCAGAGCTTTTGCTCCTATTGAGTTGGAAACGGTGGCGGAGGACAAAAGCTGTATACACTGTACAAACAGAGCACCAAAGCGGCAGTACACTGACTCATTCTTCGCTCTGTGTGAGAACTGAGGGGGACTCTATTCACTTTTTTTTGTGCTGGTGTCTGTCAACAGCGCTGTTTGAGGCGAGGCCTATTGTGCTGGCCAGTGTTTCTTATTGACCTAAGTCTGCGCCTGCAATGTTCCCAGGGTCGAAGTTGGGAGCAAGGGAATGTTTGCTAGGGGAGTAGGACGGAGGAAGTAATCACAGGCTAAATGCGCTTTTTATTATTCATTGTCATCTAACCTATTAAATCCAAAACAGGTAATTACATAGATACAGCTGCCTCCACTGATATCCATCAAAAATAACAAAAAATATGAAAAACAAGATGTTTCTCTGCTGAGCTGGCTGATATTAGATGCTAAATGACTTAGGTGACAGCTCAGCACTGGGATTGCGTGAGCAAAAGTACTTACTGTCAGGAACTTGTAAGGGACGGATTCTGTATTATTTGGCATTTGTCATAACATTTGCTTGAAAAGTTTAATCTTTTTATGCAGAACTTCTTAATTAGTGGGAACCTTGAGAAATCTTCGTATTGAATCCCAGACACAGCCAGGAGAGAATAAAAATAGGTAGATTATCTGTGAGCCAGATAGGATATTAGGGAAGAGTCTCTCTTCTGGAAAACATGAAAAAAAACATGAAAAATCATATTTTATCCCTTTTTATATTATATCTAAAACATTGAAATTATATTTACATTTTGCACAAATATATAATAGCATGTTTTATAAAATATAGCATTTAATGGCACATATGAATGATTCGGACTGTTCCGGTTTCGCCCACGCCAGCAGCATGGGTGGTGCAATGCTGCCACGCTGAGACTTTGTTCAATTGTTTTAAGGTTACATTTAGGGTTAGAGCCTTAAACCCTAAGTCTACCCCTCACAAATTGAATGCAGTCTCTGCACTATGCCACCTAGTGGCCACTGCACACCACTGCTGGCAGGATGAAACCGGAAAGATCAGTGACTTGGTCTCTGTAGACTGTGTATTACCTACATGGAAGATCTTTAGGGTAAAAACATTATCACAATAAGTATATCTTATTTAAGGGGCCACTGTAGTCCAAAACTGTCATACATTTAAAAGAACATTTTTATGTTTTACACTTTTTCCCCCTAATTATAGAAAATTGATACTAAAATAGGAAGAAAAAAAGTATTTTATCAGTGAGTTAGGACAAAGTATAAACAAGGACTCATGGAGACCCTGTTAATTGTATTTTCTCATCTGATTTACATTAAGGTTGGTTGGAACAAAAACACACTATTTTACATTTCAGACATCCATACGGTCTCCTGCCCCTCTGTTTACTGTAACATATAGAGGGGACGAGAAAACAATCCTACACTGCCTATGTATTTTTTTTTCTACACTAGAAATCAATTGTATGCATCCTAGAAATGTTTGTACTACAGTGGCCCTTTAATGTATTTGTCCCTCTTTTTATCTGGGAGACTGTCCCATGTGTCTATTTGGATTTGGACTGTTATGACCATAAACTAGTAGTGGATTATCTTTAGTAAGTCATTGAACCTGACCACTTTCGATGTAAAATACCCTGATTCTGGACATATTCTAAAACCCAAATCCATTAGGCCCTGCAGAACCTATACTTTGGGGTGCAGTAGACTATACCCCAGACTCTGTTTTTACACTAGTGATTATCAGGGCATCTGACAAGCCTATATTTGAGGTTATATCTGCTTTGGATTAGCCCCACCAGAACTAGATAGATAATTTATATTAGATGGATATTAATGATCACTATATTGTAGCTCTACAACCATTACAGAAAATGACCTGCCAAGTATTGTAGTGGACACTAAGTGAGAATGTATGACATATAGATTGCATGTAGTTGCACTACAATAGTGGGTCCAATGAATGTCCTTATTGGTAAGCCCTACAATAACACTTCAATTATCATCTCAGCCTGGAAACCCATCCCAACAGCAAAGGGGGTTAATTGGCTGCCAATTACAGCAGCTTAATTGAGCCCTGGCAAGTCACCAAGGTCAGTAAAGGCAAAAGAGGGAGCATTCCAACTCCAACAAAGTCTACTCCCAGCTATTCAGCGATCTGCTTGTATCTACCTGTTGTAGGAAACCGTCTAGACCTGACACAAAGAGGACACATTTTCCCATTTAGCTTTGCCATTACAATGAGGCCAGGGAACAGGGCTTCTTTATTGGTTTACTCTTCTCATGTGCTGCCTCTTAACCCCTTGTGTGCCTCTGAGCAATTGTAGGGTATTGACTGAAATGTGCTACAGCTCTTCTCTGGAAATAGTCCTTGGGATACACATAATGTACATCTATCCCTATAATTATATTGCAGTTATGGAAGTAGTTATTGCCTACAGTTTTCATATCCCAGTAAAGGGATTCATCCACGCTCTAAAAAATATACACTAATGAAAGTTAATGTAATGTGTCTGATTCAAAAGAAGTTTCAAATAAAATTCAATAACTTATATTTTAATAGTAAGGTTCAGCCTGCCTGTGACGTACATAGCTTTTTTTCTTTTTCTTTCTATAGCATTAGAAAGCACAGCTGAAACCATGCAGCCCTTGTAGCCGCTCCGGATTGGATTATTTATTGTGAATTTAATAGAAATCTAGGCTTACTTATGTGTTTCTGATGGACCAATTTATCTAGATGGCATTGTTAATAATATTTCAATATTTTATTGTAAAAGATTTTGTAATGCTTATTTAAGTTTTTTTTTTTTTTTTTTTTTGTTTTTTTTTTGTTTACGGCTGGTACACCACAAAAGTTGGCAATGGCAGTAGTTCAAATTTCCCAAAACTTTTTTTTTTTCTACATTGTAAAATGCCCAAACATTTTTATTAAAAATATTGCAAAAGTTTTTTTTCGGCATGAAAAAATATTAAAGGGCCACTGTAGTGCATAATTACAAGTAAAGCTCTTATGTTTGCTGTGCATTGGCCATCACATTTATCTACCCACTAACATTTATCATTTCCTGTTGGGTTTTAGCTTGGTAGAAGTACCTAAGAGATGTAACCGGTCAACATGAGTGTTTAACAAGGGTTTTCTGTGTTTAAGATTATATTCAGAGCTATTATGATCTAGTCCTCTCTGGATGGTGAGGGGCATGGTTCTGACTTTGAGGCACAATTTGGTTTCAGGCTACTAATATGTGAATTTGTAAAGCTTTGGCATATTTTTAAATCTGGGAAAATTAAACGTGAGTAAGAATACATAAAATAAAAGGAAATGGAGTGTCATTTTCATGAGTGGAGATTCGGTGGAATGTGCCCATAACCATTAAATCATTTCATCACAATATTATATTATTTGGGGAGGTGGGTCTATTTCAGTTGTCGATTCCTTTTGTAATTGGTTGCTCTATAGAGTTAATGATATGCATGACCCCATTTTTCTTTTACTTCAACTCTTTAGTTGGTTGATAGTGAAGGGGTGTGCATAAATAATATATAGGCTCCACAACTATTAATTCATAGAGCTTTTAAGTGCTCAGACACCAGTCTTATTTGTTATATGTTGAAAGGGCCACAACTTCATGTAATTAGCCAAGCACCGTGCCTTAACAATTGGCGTAGAAGTTACGGACACCCGTTGCATCATGCTGTTTGTCTTGGAGTACTGTTACACCGTTTTTTATAATGTTTTTTACTTCCTTTTTTTTTTTATTTATCAAGAATCTGTACAAGAAGCTAGAACCTAAACAAATAGTGAAACTGGGTGGTACGCAGTGGTGGAGCTCCTGCTGATGCAGTAGGTGCAAAGCGCTGGGGCCCACAACAGGCTAGTATCCCTCTGCTGCCAGCAGCATAGACCTGGAGTTAAGCAGGACTCTTACTTTATAGGAGAGGGTGGTATAGGGATAATCTGAGAAGCTACATATATTTTTGGATGTTTATTGACCCCAACAGTTGGCATGTGTGCGCCAAAATGATTGTGCACTGGCACCCTCCATTCACTAGCCCCACCAGTGGTGATAGGAATAGCAGTGCTGTTCAAACTCTGCAAAATGCTTGTGATGTAACATAAAATGGAGCTTTTCAAGACTACTAACGTTTTTTCATGAAATAATTTGTTTCCACATTTTAAGAACCATCCTCATTGGTTCATGTGTATACAGATTCTATCATGCACATGATATTTATTTTATATTTCAGTCCTAATCCATAATTTTATAATGGTGAACTTGACAATTTTTAGTCCTACTAAGCATTGTAACACATTAAATGGCTGTTTTCCCTTGATAAATAACACCAGTAAATATACCAATTTAATATTAATATAATAACATTCTAATACACTCTTATTATATCCCGCCTTCACTACTGCAGCTCATTCCTTGCTTGCCTCCCCATCACCCGTCTCTCCCCACTCCCAGTCCATAATGAAAACCTCCATTAGACCCATCTACCGGGATTAACCCTCAGTATCTGGAGCACCTCTTCCCGTAGCCTCCAGAATAAAATATAAAATCTTTACATTAACATATAAAGCACTCAACAATAATTCACCCTCTTATATCTCTGCTCTTGTCTTTAAATATGTTAATATGTTTTTAAGTGTTTTACCTTCATCCTTTAAAATACATTGTACCTCACCCTTCTCTACCTCACCCATACCCTCTAGACTGTACAAGTTTCTAATCCTATTGGGTGCTTTAGAGAAAGCATTATGTATGCTTGATTTTAAACTCAATATCAGGACCACCCATTCTTTTGTAATTTTTACCCTATTTAGTGCTACGGAATATGTTGGCTCGTCACAAATTAAGGTTAATAATAATGTAATGGTTCTAGTTCAGCTAACCTTGTGTTGTAGCAGAAGTCATTACCAGACTGATACAATACTTTATACAATTACAAGGGCATCAGATTAATCACGATATTCTTCATGGGAATTGCTATGGAGAAAAAGTATTAGAAGATTGCTATGGAGCTATGTTCCTTATGTAACTATATATATATATATATATATATATATATATATATATATATATATATATATATATATATATATAATGTGGTTTGCTGTCTCTGCTGGACCATGGAGGAAGTCATGATGGTTAGGATGAAGTTATTTGTGTGAGCGAAGAATTTAAATATCAGGATAGCTATGACTACAGACAGTCTGCTTCTGAGCATGTTAGATAATTAGATAAGATTGAAATTGACACCGCACCCCATACCTCTAACAAAGCATCCAGGCCTCTTCCTCTTCCCTCCTTGACCACCCTTCCTCCACTGATAGCAAGAACATTTACAGCTTTTCATTGAAGTGGGGTCTTCAAAAATGCTGCTAGTCTTAGTTTGGTACATACTTGACAAATAAGTGCCTTTTTGTTGAACTACAGTTGTCCTTTATAGTCTTATTAGAAAAAAAGCTATTCTACTGCGATGTATAACCTACTGCAACCTGATATAAGGCATGATCTGTGGTGGGCAACCTGGTAGTATGCGGGTTACAAACACTCCAGGATTTCTTCATCTCCCTGTTTGTATCTTCAGGTTCTTCCTAATTTTAGCACATGCGTTACCTGGTTTCATTAGGTTGGATTCATCCATGTGGGCTCAAGTTGGCAGGAGGCCCTTGTAGACACTGGATGCAGCTATACACTATGGTAGTAAGTTGCCTGTTAGACTATGCCAGTCAATTGAGCTTCCTTGGTTGCCAAATGACTGCCATTCAGTTGCTGAAAAGATGATCCCAATAAAGCAATGATGGAGGTGTGCATTACAATAGCTCGTCATTTGGCACATCTGTGCGACTGGTCGTATACATGGAGTAGTCTACACAATTGTAAATGAACAATGCTTGTAATTATTACCATAAAAATGACCAGTTTTTGGGGCTTAATAAAAGTGTACTTAACATTGTTTTGACTTGCCTAAAATCAAATGCGTGTTTTAGGCTGCAAGCCTTGTAAGTGCATATATACACATAGCTAATCATAAATGTGGCCTTAGCTAGGAATGTGCCGGCCATTTGTACCACGGACTTCCTTCCCAACACCTGATGAAATAGGCCACTAAATAAAATGACGGGGTTGGGTATTGAAACAGATGTCAGGCCAGGCAGTTGGGAAATTGTTGGGACAGCCTTCTAATGATAGTTTCAGTGAATATACATTACAAGTGATAATTACTAAAAAGGGAGGATACCGTTTTATAGTGGGTGTTCCAGAATACTTTAAACACAGTGCAACTGGTTATATTATCGTGGTAGTAAAAAAAACAGTTGTAGATCTAGTTTATTGAATTGAATCAATAGTGCAAATTTCTAACTTTTTTTTAAAAGTCCTAGTGGATCCATCCCTTTAAAATATTTTTTAAAGCATTAAACACATACTGTGATAAGTGCATAAAAATGTATATTTTGTTGAAGTCCATATTTCAGTCATATTAGTTGGAACCGATAGCCATGATTGGTGGTAAGACAAAATGGGCACCCCAACTTTTGGACGCACGAGATGTGCGCGCCGACAAATAAACGCACTCGCACCAGCACGTATAGAACTGAGGAGGGGGTGAGTACTGGGGGAGAGAGAGATGGAGTTACAGGGTGGGTACAAGGGGGAGAGACAGAGTGAGTAGTGGGGGGAGAGAGAGCTGGGGATAGAGGGTTAGTAATGTGGGAAGGAGGGAGAGCTGGATGGAGAGGGTGAGTACCGTGGAAGGGTGACATTTGGAGAGTACTAAGGAGGGTGAATACTGGGGGTGAGTACTTGGGGAAAGGGTGATTATTCAGGGTTGGAGAGCTGGAGAAGGAGGGAGAGGAGAGGGTGAGTGCAGAGTGCTGTACTGCCGCGCTGGTGTGGCTGCGCACATTTGTCAGCCTTTGTGGGCGTGCACATGATGGCGCGCACAACTTGTGCGCCCAAAAGTAGTTCTACCCACAAAATGCTGAGTTGGTGTAAAAAAATGTATTTTCATGTTACTATAATTAGGAACCTTTTTCACGCTTGGTTTTAAACTTAGTATAAATAAAAACTGTTGAAATGCAGTGTTTACCTTTTTTGAAATAATCTTGGTTTATATTTGTTCATATTCACCAATGCAACTTTTTAATAATTTTGAATTAATACATAAATTCATTTTTACTGAGTGTGTAGTTCTAAAAATGATTCTACCTTTTTTTTTATTTTTTTTATCACTATAAATTTAAAAGTTGTATATACTGATCTTTACTACTTAATTGATTTAAAGACCACAGTAACTTTCCAGCCTTAAATTAATAGATATTTATTTAATATCATAATTGTTATTCTCTTATCCCAAAAACGGATATTAATAACTGGATGAGTTGTATAAAATATATTTTTGACTTTTATATGTATATTCTCTGTTTGTGTAATTATAAAACCAGCTATGAAACATATTACTGTTTGTAGCCTTATTTTCTGGGGGTTTCTGCCCATGCAAACCACTGACGTCTATGGTGTATTGTAAGTCACTGAAGACTCTTAATGTAAATCTCAGAATGGTTTGATGGGTTACTGTTATTACTTACAACATTAATCTTTAGATGAATACAAACTCTGCTTTATTCTATTCTATATAGAAATGTGCAGACAGTTAATTATTTGTATCCAGTCTATGGTCCCCCAACATGCAGCATTCATAGGGAGTGTGGCATTACATGAAACTGTTTTTAGTGTTATGAAGATGTCTTAGATTATTTTTGTCCAGCTCCACTCCTTGAGAAACGGAGTCAGGTAATTTGTTATTGACTAAGCACAGTATAGAAATAATTAAGCCTCTGAGATCTTTCCTGTTTTGTCCCTGCCAGCAGTGGTGTGCAGCATCCAGTAGGTGGTGCAGTGGTGGTACGCCAAGACTTTGTTCTTAGAGTGAGGGCTAGGATTAAGGTTCAGGGTTAGGGTATGTACACCACTATTTTACTGTGTAAACCTTATCTGCCACTGTGTGCTTTGTTTTTGTTGCTCAGTCGTGTCGAACTCTTCGTGTTGGACCGCAACACACCATACTGATCCACTTGGTTTTCATGGCAGAGATACTGGGGTGGGCTGGCAGTTCCTTCTCCAGTGGGCCACAGCATACAGCTCCTGGTATTCCTACTATCCAGGTCCAACCCTGCTTGGCTTCAGGGTGGTGTGACCTCTTGGTTCCCTGACTGGAATCGAACCTAGGCTGCAGAGATAAAAGCACCGAATCCTAACCACAGAACCACCAGGGAACCCTCTCTGCCACTACCCTAATGCTAACCATAACCCTAAGAACAAATTGAACAAAGTCTCTGTGTTCCACCATCACATCACCTACTGGCCAATGCACGCCACAGAAAACAGGAAAGGTCCAGCCTATGATTCACCCATATGTTCTCAAGTAAGATGTGCTGAAAATCGAGACTGGATACAGCCCTTGAGGACTGAAACTGAATAACCCTGATCTAGATGTAAGCTCTGCGGGTCAGGATTGCCTGTCCCTTTTTTTTTATTCTCTGAACATCTGGTCCTGTTCTTATCATTTGTTGTTTTTATTGTAAAGCACTGTGTAGTTAAGGGGTCAAATATAGAAGGAAAACTCCTACATACATGTCTCACATCAGTAATACTAGATCAGTTTGATGGCGTGCTTAGATTATGAATAATATGTTATTACTACACTGTCACACTCCTAATCTAAAAGGCAATGAGGCCCCATGATCCCCAAAGCTGCAAAATATTTCACAAAATACTCTGACTATAGAAGTATGTAAATATTCCCCTATAACTTTTATATTTTATCCCACCCCTCTTGTTCTTTTTCATGGCTGTGATAACGAAGATGAGATGTTGAGGCCTAATTTCCTGTGTCCACTAAATTTATGTATATTTATTTATTTATTATTTTTTTCTGTATACACCTATCCTTTAGTGCTTCCCCTCTGCAGTCTGCAGAACTCCAGTATGTATAATCTATTATCTCTATAATATCACTTTCCAACACTGTACTAAAATGTTTGTTGACACTTAATTCAGTGCTGTTAAATAATGCGTTCACGAGAAAATCCCTCAAAACATACTGTATTAATATTAGAGCATTATCAGGTCCCTACTTGTTGTCTGCTTTTTGTCCAGACCCATACAATCACATATTATAATTGTCAAACTGCAAGGGCCGCAACCGACGACAACTCGCAGTTTCACAACTCCCCCTGCCACGGCTCCCTTCAGCCTCTTTGCTCTGGTGGCTCACGCGAAGACAGGCATATGTGCGTGCGTGCGCGCGCACGCTCACGCGAAGACGGCCACATAAGCGTGCGCGCGTCTGCCGCATTGAGGTGAGGGAGGAGTGGGGGAAGAGAGACACAGCAGCGGGGGGAAGAGGAGGAGGAAGAGAGACACGGGAGGGGGTAGGGGAGACACAGGGGTGAGAGAGGAGGGGAGGAAGATGAACAGGGAAGGGAGAGGAGGGTAAGAGAGACACATGGGGAGAGGATGGGGAAGAGATACATGAGGGAGAGAGGAGGAGGGGAATAGAGACACGAGAGGAGGGGGAAGAGAGACACAGGGGAGGGGAAGAGAGATACGGGAGGGAGAGGAGGGGGGGAAGAGAGATACGGGAGGGAGAGGAGGGGGGGAAGAGAGATACGGGAGGGAGAGGAGGGGGGGAAGAGAGATACAGGAGGGAGAGGAGGGGGGGAAGAGAGATACGGGAGGGAGAGGAGGGGGGGAAGAGAGATACGGGAGGGAGAGGAGGGGGGGGAAGAGAGATACGGGAGGGAGAGGAGGAGGGGGGGGGAAGAGAGATACGGGAGGGAGAGGAGGGAAGAGAGATACGGGAGGGAGAGGAGGGGGGGGAAGAGAGATACGGGAGGGAGAGGAGGGGGGGGAAGAGAGATACGGGAGGGAGAGGAGGGGGGGGAAGAGAGATACGGGAGGGAGAGGAGGGGGGGGGGGAAGAGAGATACGGGAGGGAGAGGAGGGGGGGGGGGAAGAGAGATACGGGAGGGAGAGGAGGGGGGGGGAAGAGAGATACGGGAGGGAGAGGAGGGGGGGGGAAGAGAGATACGGGAGGGAGAGGAGGGGGGGGAAGAGAGATACGGGAGGGAGAGGAGGGGGGGGGAAGAGAGATACGGGAGGGAGAGGAGGGGGGGGGAAGAGAGATACGGGAGGGAGAGGAGGGGGGGGAAGAGAGATACGGGAGGGAGAGGAGGGGGGGGGAAGAGAGATACGGGAGGGAGAGGAGGGGGGGGAAGAGAGATACGGGAGGGAGAGGAGGGGGGGGGAAGAGAGATACGGGAGGGAGAGGAGGGGGGGGGAAGAGAGATACGGGAGGGAGAGGAGGGGAGGGGAAGAGAGATACGGGAGGGAGAGGAGGGGGGGGGAAGAGAGATACGGGAGGGAGAGGAGGGGGGGGAAGAGAGATACGGGAGGGAGAGGAGGGGGGAAGAGAGAGGGCAGGAGAAACAAAAGAGGGGGGAAGGAGACACAGGAGGGGGGAGGAAGTAGAAGGCGGGAGAGGCTAACAATGAGCACCAAAGCCACTCATTGCAAGGCCCGAGATGAGCGCTGAAGGAGCTCATCGCAAGGCCAGTTAAGTAGAGGGGGAGAGGCTCGCAATGAGTGCCAAAGGCGCTCACTGCAAGGCCCCTGATTAGCGCCGAAGGCACTCATTGCAAGCCCAATAAAGTAGAGGGGGGGAGAGGCTCGCAATGTCTGACAAACAGCATTGCCAGGCTTCCATTTTTATTGCCGTCATTTTTGACGGGCAAGTCGCTAGTTATGTATAATAACCCATACAATAATCTTTTTATATTTAACTAGTCGTTTGCGTTTTCAACGGGATTATATATATATATATATATATATATATATATATATATATAAAAAAAATTTTTTACCCCTCCGCTGTGTCTCTTTCGCCCCTCCGCTGTGTCTCTCTCGCCCCTCCGCTGTGTCTTTCTCCCCCTTTTCCCCCTCACTGTCTTTCCCCCTAATGCCATTATTTGCAAATGCGCTGTGTGGTGCACACTACAAACATCTAAGTGTAGACCAGCAATGTAAAGTGTAATAATTTTAATACTGAGATGAGTCTCTACCTGTGACAGATTTGAGATTCCCATCTTCTAGTTCTGGCTAAGATCACATAAATAGTGCATGCAAGCACCCGAAAATCCCCCTAAGCGAGAGAAAAAATGGCCACCGAACAAAACGAGGCTACAGGACCCTAAAGACGCAAAACACCACCAAACGCCTGCGGATTTTCCGAAAAAGACGGACGCGATGCAAGAACAAGGACGCCAAATCAGCCACAGCCGCGTACCACACATTAGGCGCCATTTTAGAACACTAACTTATACAATCCGGAAGTACACAGCTAGCCTAACGGATTTTCCTCGCGCACGCACACTATTTACACTATTACACTTACACAGCAGCTCCACATTGTATGCTGCAACAACATCAAAACAGATTGTCAGCTCTTCTGCACAATTCTTCCTGCATATATTACTTCAAAATAGGTAAAGTATATTAATATATTATTTTATTAATTATTTCATTAGCATACAAAAAAAATCAATGCTCATAGCACACCAACAACCAAAACCCCCGAAATGAGCGCCAAAGCATCTCGGAACACCAACAAAATAAATGTCTGAACCAAACAGCATTACCTGTCTTACAATCTTATTGCCGTCATTCTTTGACAATCAAATCGCTAGTCATCAAATATTTATTGGGAAAATATCCTTACACATGTTGTGCATAACTATCAACACTAGAGGGCAGTGTGTCACAAACCAGGTATTGGAACCAAGACTACAGAATAATTAGCAGGTTTCCAAAAGATTTGTCACATGTTTATTTATACCCTCCATAATCAATCAAGGAGATTCAAACCCTGACATCGGGCATTATCAGAACAGAGTACAGTGTTGTAGATAAAGCACTACACAACTATTAAGAGTGGTCAAATTATATTGCTTTGTTGCATTGTATTCTTAGGCTGTCATTGAACTTGATGAGACCTCTTGTTATGTAAAGTCATAATTGACTAAATTATTGTTTATATAAACTGATTAGCTGTAGTGGAATTCATAAGGTAATGAGCAATCATGTTTAATTTTGTAGACTTCAGTTTTGTTTCCACCTCTTAAAGGTCCTGTGTAATGGTGCTAAAGGTCAGTATCATTACCGTTTCATTTTATTGTGATGGAAAAAAGTTGATCTTTTGTAAGAGCAATTTCTTTAAAAAAAAGCTGTTTTCACCTCTTAAGACAAATCTATTAGTCGCCATTTAATTACATGTTATATGGTGGCATATAGTGTAAAACTGCTTCATAATAAAGCTATAATTGCCCCTCTCCAAAGGATGTCTGGGCAGTAAAAAGAAATTAGCCCTAATGGATACCTACTGGCATCATGCTCAGACCTTTCCTGTTTTCTGCACTCTTGTCCAGTGGTTAGGATTCAATTCCTGCAACCTGGGTTCGATTCCAGTCAGGGAACCAAGAGGTCACACCATCCTGAAGCTATGCAAGGTTGGGAATGGTCAGTGCTTGGCTGGGAGACCACCTAGGAATACTAGCTGTATTCTGTGGCCCACTGGAGAAGGAACTGGCAACCCACTCCAGTATCTCTGCCATGAAAACCAATTGGATCAGCATGACCATGGACATTGAGATGTGCCTGATATGTTAGGGGCCATGAGGTCATGGAGAGTCGGAAACTACTGAACGCAAAAAAAAGTGGTTCTGTAGTAAAAGTGATCTGTGCAGCGGCCAGCAGATGGCATGTTGTCATGTGGAGGGCAGATAACTGGAAAGGTCCCCATGCTCTATAGGCAGTTTGACTTTTTTTTTTAGATGAGTTGCCCCAGATGGGGTTAAACTTATGTTAAGTGTCAAGAAAGGCAGTTTCAAAATCAAGCCACATAGTCTTGATGTGTCCATATCCTTGTACATGAAAATAAACGTTGCTTTTGACAACATAACCATGCCCATAATTACCTCCGATGTGTCGTGTCGGGTATAATGGCGGCGCCCTCTCTATCTGCGCTTGTGTCTTCTTCCTACAGATTGAATAGAGTTGTGACTGTGATATTACAGCTGTTGGACACACTTTGGCTTCGCTGGGCCCCAAATAGGCACTTGTCAGCAATACATTGACAAATAAATTATATTCATGGGAACCGTGAGGCGTCCTCCCTCGCAAGATACGCACCTGGGCCAGCTGAGAGTGAAGATGCTGCCATGTGTTATCAATCACTCGCGCTCCTCCTCACCATTGATGTCTAAGTCTGCAGTGCTAACTGGCTTCTCAGGTGAATATAGACGTGTTGAAAGTGTTTAAAAAATACTTTTTGATGTTTTTGCATTTTTTTACTTAAAGGCTTATTTAAATTTCCTGGATTATGAATGCATCCGAGAGGAGAATCAGTAGTGTATGCACACATTTTTTTGCATGAAACATTACCAAAATAAACATTATTCGTCTTGCCTAAAATTTACTAAATATCTTGAGTTTTCAAGCCATTGAATGAGAGTAAACACTCCTGAAAATAGCTGCTAAAATTTGCATAACGTTCATAATTTGTTTTGACCAATCACAGGCAGCTAATACATTGTTCCAGTCTGTGATGGCAGTTTGTGCAGCAAAGCATTGTGGAATGTGTAGTCTTGTTTGCATAAGGAAGCAGACTTTGCTCTGTGGATCTCTGCATTGTGCAGCTGTTGGTTTGAAGGTTAGTATAGTGTTAAAAAACGTACCCAAATGCATTGTTTCTATTGGTAGGTATCAGGTGGTGAATGACTCGATGTAATGTGTGTATCTGATATAAACTGTATGTGTTAGATTAGAGTAGTATAAGGGAAACCTGTAAATGTGTTGGAATGGCCTAATCACAGCCCAGACCTCAATCCAATACAAAATCTTTGGTCAGACTTAAAGATTGCTGTTCACAAGCACAAACCATCCAACTTGAAGGAGCTGGAGCAGTTTTGCAAGGAGGAATGGGCAAAAATCCCAGTGGTAAGATGTGGCAAGCTCATAGAGATTTATCCAATGCGACTTGGAGCTGTGATTGCCGCAAAAGGTGGCTCTACAAAGTATTGACTTTAGGGGGGTGAATAGTTATGCACATTGACTTTTTTCTGTTATTTTGTCCTATTTATTGTTTGCTTCACAATAATAAATAAAATAAAAAAAACATCTTCAAAGTTGTGGGCATGTTCTGTAAATTAAATGATGCAAATCCTCAAACAATCCATGTTAATTCCAGGTTGTGAGGCAACAAAACACGAAAAATGCCAAGGGGGGTGAATACTTTTACAAGGCAATGTATATGGGTGTCCTTCACTGCACCACTCTTACCTAGCTTCTGTATGTCCCAATCCCCTTTAAATTGGGAGTTTACAAGATCAGGTCCTTCCATGCTGGTTGGCTGACCTCTAAATGAAATGTAACTGACACATTAACCTCCAACTGTATATGTCCCTTTATAAATAATGCAATATAATAGCTTGTACATCAAACCCAAAACGAAACAGAGCTCACAAACCCTGCATATACATTATAGGACTATATACTTGCTTGTTGGGGGTCTCTGGTGGTCCAGTAGTTGGGATTCAGTGCTCTCATTGCTGTGACCTGAGTTTGATTTCTGTCAGGTAACCAAGAGGTCACACCACCTTGATGCCATGCAGGTTTGGCCTGGTCAGTACTTGGATGGGAGACCAGCTAGGAATACCAGGAGCTGTATGCTGTGGCCCACTGGAGAAGAAACTGGCAGCCCACTCCAGTATCTGTGCCACAAATACCAAGTGGATGAGTATAGTGTGCTGTGGTTACAGAGAGTCGGACATGACTGAGCAACGTAGCCACACATACTTGTTTGTGGCCTATACACACACCAGCACAAGTGAGCAAATTCACATGTATAGCAGAACATTGTGTGTATTTATGCACATATTTTCCAACAAGTGAATTCTTGTACAGCCTTTGTCAACTGGTAACTTTTTTTTTTTTCTGGTTTAATCCATACCCTCATGTTAGATGTGCGTGATCTCTGTACATACTGTACATGTATACATTTATTGTATATGTAAGACCCTAGGAATTTAGCTGGCTTGTATTTTCTTAGGGTTCCCTGGAGACCTTTATACATATAATCTTTTAACATTTTTGTAAACTGTAATAGATAGATAGAGATATATTGAGATATATATATATATATATATATATATATATATATATATATAGATATATAGATATATAGATATATAGATATATATATATATAGATATCTATCTATCTTTCAATAATGTGAAAATAGCCGCATAAAACATTAGAGGTTTGTTAACTGCAGGTGGGAGGAGACTTAGAAACTTCCTCTACATTCAGTCTGTGCAACGGAAATGTGGCATCTATAACTGCCTGTGCTCTCAGCAGGACGAGGGCCAACCAACCTAAGAAAGTAACAGACAAGGAAACACGGTGAAAACATGCAGCAAAGACTTGCATATATAGTTGTGAACATTGCAGGTTGTTGCTAACGCTTGCGGGCTCGCGCAGCAAAGCAAGGGCCGCAGTTGCAGGCAAGTAGCGCCATAGGAAAAAATAAAATAAAAAATAATAATAATAAAAAATAATAATTACTAGCCGCAGGACTTAGAAAAAATAAAAATACAAGGTCGAAAAAATACGAAGTTAACGGCCCAACTGCGCAGGACATCTGGGAGTGAGGTTGCATGCAAATTTACATTGAATTTGCAGAGTTTCGGTACTCGAAAATCGCCTAAGCGACAAAAGAAATGGCGAGAGACCCGCGTAACACCTAGACAATTGCAGCCATTTTACAGCACTAACTTGCAACTAATAACATTACCATTCTCAAATGGCGATTTACACAACTAAACAAACGGTTTGGCCTCGTGCACGCAGCCTATTTACACTACACACTTGCCACATTGCTGACACTTACACCTCAGGTCAGCAACAGTCCAAATGTACATTGTATGCTGCAGGAAAATCAAAAGAGATTGTTAGCTCTTCAGGATATTGATTGCTGGATATATTAATTAGAAATTATATATATATATATATATATATATATATATATATATATATATATATATATATACACACACACAAAAATAGCAGGGGAGAGGATCGCAATGAGCACCAAAGGTGCTCAGCGCAGGGCTTGCAGTGAGCGCCGAAGGTACTCTGAGGACCAAAAGCCTCACATTGTGTGGCAAAAAGCATTAACTACCTTACAATTTTATGACCGTAATTTTTTGACGGGCAATTCGCTAATAATTATATATATGTTACAAAATATAGATAATGTGTTTATTTTATTTTATAATATTTTATTATTTTATAATAAAAACATTTTGCCCATTTCTCTTTTTTTTTTTTTTATCTTTGTTGCATCTGAAAAAGGGTATTTGATAATGTTCCAGTGAGTTTCTTTTTTAAAATGAATACTCTCAAAGCAGAAAAAAAATCTGATTTCAAAATGGTTATTTATTTGGCAACCCCAGATGAGTAGAAATATAGATGTAGGAGTCATACATGTCTGCCAATAAATCTGCAGATGTATTTTTACCTATTATACATATATTTCTATATAATAAATACCCTGGCTCCTTTAAAATAAAAATACAAATAAATTGCCTGGTTTCTAATTTACCCAGGTGGCTCTTAAGTTTTAGAAAAAATTATTAACTCTTTAAAGGGACATGTAAAGTTTCTAGATTTTCACCAGGTATATAATAAACTTGCGAATATATTTATTTTTGTGTACTTTATTTTATTAAGTACCACCTAAAAGTTCTGTTGTTTCCACCTAAAATCTTACAAATAGAGTATAGAGGTTGCATTGTCTCATAGTAACCAATCAATGGCAACATGCTCCTTTTATAGAGGTCACTGATAGGCTAATTTGAAACACTGCACTTCAGTCTGTGTATTCATGAGCTACGGAGGGCAGTCCGATACAGCTTGTATGATTTAAAGGTATATCTACGGTTTCCTGTTTTTCCCCTTTTTTCTAATCTAAAACATGCTGCTTATATCAGACACCCATTACATGGAGTCATTATATACACATACAGATTTATTTTATTTGAAAATAAAACTGCTTTCCCACACCCCAGAGCTGCTTACATTTGTACAGTGAACCTCCCAATGGAAACACTGCATTTAGGTACAGGTTTAACCCTTTATTAACCTTCAAGCTAGCAGTAGCTCAATGCAAAGATCTACAAAACAGCGTCTGACTCCTTTTACTTCTACAGGGAGACTACACATCCCATGTTTCCTTCCTGCACAAACTGCCATCACTGATTGTTACATTGTATTAAAATGTATAGCAGTCTGTGATTGGCCAAAACACATGATGCATTTTATGCAAATTTTAGCAGGGATTGTTAACTCACAAAAGCTGCTGCTTGCAAATTTGAGAGATTTAGTAAACATTTGTCAGGCAAAAAATGTTTTCATACACTACTGATTCTCCTCTATCAGATGCATTCATAATCCAGTAAACTTAGATATGCCTTTTTAAAGCAGAAAAAACATCTTATACACACTTTATAATAAAATATATCAAAGTAAATACATAGGTATATTATATTCCCAGTGCAATCAAGACACCTTCCATGTCCCTTTTTTAAGTATAATACCAGTTTTAGCTCCCTTACTAGGCCATCCCAGCTGTATGACAGTGTATTCTCAGCCCCATCACGGTGTCCTCTCCTCATACTGTATAAACATTGTGCACGCAGCATGCAGATGACATGAAGGAAATAAAGCAGGAATAACAATAATAAGGGAAGCCCTGACCGCCAGCGCCTGCTAAGCTGAAGCAGCTGCTGCGTGCTGTCTAGGAGTGTGAGAGCACCTTCCTGACAAGTTCTCAGGCTCAACTCTAAGGTCAGCGCAGGATTAGGACAGGGAGCCCACTTTACCACTGCTGACAGCTGCACTCCTCAGTGACTTCAGCCACGCAGCCTCCGAGCAATGCTAACAGGCCCGACGTGTACGGACTGGACTAGAGACGCCATACAGGGTGGTAAATAGGGTTAGTTTTCAATTTGACACCTATGGATCTCTCAGCCATCACATATGTAGACAAGAACGTGTACATTACGAGCTTCATGCCATAAAATGATCCAGTATAGACTCCACTAAGGTGCAGATAGGTTAGAACTTCCTGTTTTTTGTACTTTTAAATGGACACTATATGTTCCAATATGTTCATTTCTTTTAAGAACTAGCACTGATTATGGTTGATTTTTTTTATTGAACGTAAAAAAAAAAATTCACATTTATTATCAACTAGCGAATTGACGGCAATGAAATTGTAAGTGAGCTAAGGGTATTTGGTGTATATAATGTGGCTGATGTAGCGTCGTTCGTTTTCTATGTCGTGCGAGTTTTTCGGAATATCCGTAGCTGTTTGGTGAGCTTTTTCGAAATATCCGTAGGTGTTTGGTGATGTTTTGCGTGTTTATGGTAGTGTTTTGCGTGTTTAGGGACCTTTAGCCTCGTTTCCGATTTGTTCGGCGGCCATTTTTTCTCTCGCTTAGGTGATTTTCAGGTCTCTAAACTCCAAAATTTGTGGTTAAATGGAGGTGTAACTTCACTTGCAGAGGTCCTCGGTGCCCCTGCTTGCTGTGAGTAACTTTTTTTATGTGTTTGGTGTTTGTATTTGTTGTGTTTGTAATGTTTTTAGGGTTGCGCGGGTTGCGTCCTTGTTATTTAATCTCGTAGGTGTTTTTCGGCAAATACGTAGGTGTCGTCGGTGGTGTTTTGAGTCTTTAGACTGCTGTAGCCTCGTTTTCGATTTTCGGTGGCCATTTTTTTTCTCGCTTAGAGAATTTTTTAGTGTCCAAACTCTTTTAATTTGAGTTAAATTGAGGTGTAACTTTAGTTTTCGAAGTCCTGGATGCTCCCTCTTCCTGTAAGTAAGCTTTTTATGTATTTGTTGTGTGTGTATGTTGTATTTTTGATGTGCGCGTGTTGCGGCCGTTTTTTGCAAGGTCGTAATGGGTTGTAATGGGTCGTAACGTGTCGTATTTTGTTTGCGTTACGACGTAAATTTTGCGAGGGTTGCAGTTGCTGGCAAGGAGCGCCTTCACGAAGCGTTAGCAAAAACTCGCATGCTCACAACTATATATGTGATTAATCCAGCTGTATATTGTGCTGGCCGTCTCTATAGTTGTCTTCTTAGACCTTCCATTATTTGCGAGTATGCTTTTTATTAGATAAGTGGGTAACTTGGAGTCTGAGATTTGCTCATTGCCACTCTGTACATTACTATTTGCTCCATAGACAATCTACTTTGCGTATTACAGTGCATTTGAAGTACTGGAAGTTGAGAGATGACAAAGGGAAATATTCATTTGATAGCAATGGAGATGGCTGTGTCTGAAAATTATGTACAGTAAATTAAGGATGTTTTTTTATGTTCTAAAAAAATATTAACCCATTATACTAATTCTTTTTAGTGGAACACTGGTACTGCACTGTCCCTTTTTAAGTAAATACGGTACGTTTTGGGGTTTTCATATTGTCACTAATCACAATGAATAATCGTATTACTGTGCCCCTACAGTAAAAATAAGTTATGATATGGGAGGGTGCTGAGAGTACTGGGTTCACAATAGGTAGTGGGTGGTGTTCTGTAGCGTTGTTATGGAGACTACGGGGCTAGACAGGGTGTGAGTACATGGTAGACATAGATAGATAGATATTAAAATATATAGGTGGTCCCCGGATTAAGAACAAGAAACATTCTTTGGATTTGTATGCAACTCGGATCCCTGATTAATTATTATAACAATACTATAATGACTCATGTGGTAGTAATAATAATACAGTGTAATACTTGTAATAACAATATCCCTGTACTGTAATAATTTACAGAAATGTGGACTATTTCTTTTAATTAAAATGCATGCAAGAAACCTGTGTGTGTGTGTGTGTGTATGTATATGTGTATATATATATATATATATATATATATATATATATATATATATATATATATATATATATATATATATATAATCATGCATAAGCTTAAAGGAAGCCATGTTTGATAATGGCTATGGATTGAAGAGAGGGGCATTTGTGGGCACATTTGCATGTCCCGGCTCAGCTTCCCAGAATGCAGTGTAATAACCGTTTACTCGGAATTCTGAGCTAGAAACAGGATTTTTAACTTGTGAACACAGATGTACTATATATATATATATATATATATATATATATATATATATATATATATATATATATATATATATATATATATATATATATATATATACATACATACATACATACATACATACATACATACATACATACATACATACATACATACATACATACATACATACATACATACATACATACATACATACATACACACACACACCTCGCTCTTCAAATCCATAGCCATTTTCAAACATGGCTTCCTTTTAAGCTTATGACTGCTGTATTACACAGGTTTAATGCAAAGCCAAGGCTGGATTTTACACAAGCTGAGAATCCTATCCATGTACAGGCTATCATCAGCATGGCATTAACGGGGGAGCACAGAGTACATTTCAGTGTATTGATTTCTTCCGGTTACAGGGAGGCCCTGGACCTAATAGGAGACTTTGCATCATCCTGCTGGCGTACCCACCTCTCACTCGCCCAACCGCAGGGTCTCATACTTGTTATTAATTCCATACTCGCGCGCTCTAGCCTCACATACTGTAAGTGGCCCTGGCACTCCTTGCTGTAATAAAGAGCAGTTGCACCTGTATGTTGTGTGAGTGAGAGGCTGACTGAACAGCGAGGCCATTGTTTGCAGTAACATGAGCAGACTGTGAAGGAAACAAACAGTTCTGTATGAGTAACTGATATCCCGCTTCACTGATTTTCATTGTTGTTCAGGAATAAGCCATCGTTTACAGCTTACTTTGCATTTCAGACACGTGGAGTGTTTTATGTTAACCTCTTGTATGTCTTTGCAGTAATGTAGGTGTTGCAGGAATGCTTTTGTTTCTTGCACTAATCCTTTTTTTGTTCTACTATGTGTACTCATTCCCATTATATGACTGTCGTATCTATTTATTGTTTACAATAAAATAGTATTTTTTTATTTAGTTGAGGAACTGGTTTGCGACAAGGTGGTTATGAAAGGCAGTATTATCGATCTGAAGCTCAAGTATGTTGGCCATGTCATGAGAAAACAGGATTCCCTAGAGAAGAGTCTGATGCTGGGAAAGATTGAAGGCGGGAGACTGCGACAAAGATGGATAGATGAGATCACTGAATATGAGATTGATGGAGCTCAGAGGAGCAGTGGCTGACAGATGTACCTGATGACCTTCGGTCCATAGGATCACAGAGAGTCAGACATGACTAAACACATTTGTTGTTGTTAAGTCGTTTAGTCGTGTCAGACTCTCCATGACCCTATGAGCTGCACATTGCCAGGCACATCTTGGGCCTGGTTGGTTGTGCAAATCCATAAGGTTTCCATGGCAAATATACCAGAGTTGGTTGCCAGTTCTTTCTCCAGTGCACCGTGATTTGTCTGACCTCTCTACTATGACCTGCCCATCTTGACCTTTTATGGTATAGCTTACCGCCTCATTGAGGCACGCAAGCCCCTTCACCACAAGGTAGCTATCCAAAAGTGGACTAAACAACAAAAATTTTAGTTTTGAGTTGACTGCAGATAAGAAAGGAAAAAGCCCATCTAGTCTGCCAATTCTGTCTAACACCTCATAGTACTATCCCAGCTATACTTCAATTCTTTAATATTGTTCGATCCTACCTCTTCCACTGAAAGGCTGATTTGTTGATATTTTACTCTTTCTGTAAAGTGGTACTTTTGCACTTTACTCCTTCCAGCTACAAATAATGACCATTTGTTCTTACATTGCTCTTTTTCAGGAAGATAATTTCCTCCTGAACATTATTAAATCATTTCATATATTTGAAGGTATCAATAATATCATCCCACCACACCTCTCCCTTCTGTCCTCTAAGCCAGTGGTTCTTAACAGTCATTCCTAGGACAGACAAATCAGCGCAACACAAAATAACCTTTGTAGTTTCACCCTGTTCTGGATCTCAAAGATGGAGACTATTTTAGTCACTCTCCTTTGAATTGTATCTTTTTTTTTTATTTTTTATTAAATCTCCAACATATTAATGGTAAATATGTCTTAACTTTCTTATTATATTTTTATTGTCACATTGGTGTATTGCTATAATAAACAATGAATGGGGACTACCAACAAAGGCCATTGTAACTGATCCCAATACTAGTACTTTAAGGCATGTTTCCCATTGTCTCTGGAATGGTGTATGCAAAACTGTGAACAAACGCAGCAACTCGTCAGACTTCCTGGTTACGTAGACGATGTTATCTGCAGCCTGTACTTTCAGTGCTCCAACCCCCCTGAGATTTCCTTTCTTTGCCAGCAGCACTTTCCCACAAATACACTAAAGTATTTTAGAAAATTAGCCAATATCCCCAGAGTATAGGTCCCACATAATTTGGAAGCCACTGTATAGATATGTAGATCACAGATTGACAGACCTAAGGAAGGTTCTCCTTAAAATTCAAAATTAGTAGCACATGCTGATGGATTCAAGTATACTCACCAGGCTTTGTACTAAACAAGTGAGATACCCTAAAGCCGGAAGAGACCGAGCAATCGTTAAACGACCCACTAAAGTCCTGTATTTACAATATACAGTAAAATTCAGATTATCCGGCACCTAACTGGAACGCTTAAGCAACCAGCACCCGCATCAATTCCCCATATAGAAAAAAAAAAAATCCTCCCGCATAACAGGCACTATTCGGCAGTTTGAGACTACTAACTTTTTTTCTAATGTTTTTTTCTGGGCCTAAATAGCCCCGTTTACGTGCTAATGCCTTTTTAAAGGCATTTTGAGGGGTTTAAGGGTTATTTAGACCTTTTTTTTCTGGGACTCCCGATTGAATCAGGAACTACACTTATCCGGCAATAGGGAATCTCTGTGGGTGCCGGATAACGGGGAGTTTACTGTATATTATTTTTTATGAACTACATATATATAAAAATAGACAATATGTTTGTAGATTATACATTTTAAATTAAAGGCTGCATTATTTTTTTTTTTTTCAACTTTTACATGTTTTACTGTGGCCAAAGTTGCCATGTTTGAAGAAAAGCTTTTTGAGTTTTGCAGTTCCCTGATGTTGGGAGGAGGCTTTTGAGTTTTGAATCTACACAGTGGAAATGTGGCATCTAACTTGCCAGTTTTTTGTTAACAGGTCTAATGGAAAGCTCATTAGTTTACAAGGTCACATCTTCCTAAGAAGATGGCAGGCAGAATCAGGTCAGAGGAAACTGTAAGCTTTAGTCAAGTTTTTAGGAATTCAAAAGACAAAATAGAAAAAATATGACCACAGCAATCATTTAGCTCATCTCTTATAATTGGTAATCTTGTGTTTCTCAATAATATGTGATCAAACGTAACTTATTATACAGGAGTATAAAATTTGTGTTTCTCCTCAACATTACATCCGAATATAACTAGTCCAATTTTAAAATAGGAAAAAGTGTTTGTTTCTTATTTGACAGATGTGTATTTCTGTTTGTTTTTTTGTTTGTTTGTTTGTTTTATTCTTCAATATCATATGTTTTATTGTTTTATTTTATCCTTGTTTTATTATTCAACCTTGGCAAACCTAATATTTATGTGATGAACCTATGGATTGCTTGTAATGTGATAAATGTAGGAAATATATACGGTATATTTTTTTAAATATATTTAATGATATTTAAGTAATATATCTTTATAACATTTTAACTGAAAAAGAACAGTCTTACCGATTTTTTTTTTTTTTTTTTTTTTTTTTGTCTTTTTGTATTTTCTTGTGCTTTGACATACTGTTTATTGTTAAAAATAAATAAATAAATAAATAAATAAAAAATTCTAGAATTATGCAGATTTAATAAGCTGCAGATTCCAGAACCTGGCTAGGGAGTGAATGAGATTCCAAACCCCATGTAAGAACAGATGAAAATGAGCCTGGATCTTTTGTCAAGCACTGAATAACCAGAATCTGATGCATGACAAATGAAGTGCCTGGACTCCATGAATGAATGTGGTCATGTGCCTGAATAAAAAATTACAAGCAATGAATAGATGAATGAGGTCTGCACCCAATGAATATGTGAATGATTACATTTTAATGTCTGGTGGGTCGGTGGATACCTGTACAGCGTAAATGATCACACGTCAGTCTGTCTGGTGTGAATTAGGATGTTCTGCTCCCTCTTCCATGATTATTTGTGTTCTCACACTTGTTTATATGGTCCCACTAGGGAATATAAACCACTGTGTATACCATCTGCAGCACTATTTATCCTGCTCTTCCCTCTTGGGTACTTTTCTGGTATATTTACCTTGAGCAGTCATCTGATCTTAGGAAGAACAATATCCCCCCATCCTTTTGCTCGTTGTGAACTGAGGATAATATAAAGGGAAGGAAATGGCAACATATTGTACACTGTATGTTACACAGATTAGATTTTTGTATGAATTCCTTTCACATTATTGAGGATTCCATAATATATTTGTAATAAGTGAAACATTTCCTATATGAGAGCATAAATGCACAGAGTCCTTTGTCCTGGTAATATAATTTAACACTATAGCCCATGGGCATATTTAGGTTTTCTGTTGCCCTAGGCCATTCAGATTTAAAGCACCCCAACACCCCACTTGCAGCTCCTCCTTTCTCCTTTCCATATCTTAGATCATAAGTGTATGGGTGTACATACATATGGTATTTCTGAACATGTCAAGTACACTTACAGAAATATCACTGCAGGTTTCTGTGCATATACAAACATATTTCAATGTACTGCACGGCATCTATGTGTGCGGGCCTGGGCCTTGGTAGAAACACACCCCTGCTATAGCCTACATTTGCACCCAATATTCGCTAAGTAAGTAATGCAATACTTCAGATAAAATAAAAAAAAAGTAAACACTGTGAGGTTCAAAATATCTAAATATAACCTTTAATGTCCAATTCTGCTTTTAATGGCAAAAGTAATTTCTAGCAGGATTAGAATCTGAGAGGAATTGTGGATTCAGATAAGATCTCTGAAATATTGTCACTTTACATCGCCACTTGACAATATAACTAAACAATATAACCCACAGCTGCAGGCAACCTAGCACTCCAATCTGGTATCCCCCCAGGACACAGATTCTGCTTTATTGTGTCAGATTTTCTCTAAAATGCTTTTTATGCATATCTGTCAATTTTGTTACATGCTTCTTGAGTATGAGGCCCTATATAAAAGTCCATCTTTCATATATATAGTGCAGCCTAAACTGCACTCATCTGTTGCAGGCACTTGGCTGTTTTCTAAGTGATCTGATCCTTTTGTTGGGATTTCAAAGAGCTGAATTCCGTGCCTCCTCTGATCAATAGTGATGATGTGCAGGCGATCATGACTACTTCTGTGTACTTGTACCAACATCTTGCATACAGCTGCTGTCTCTTGTGTAAGTACAAGATAATCTGCTGAAATAAGATCTGAGAGGGGAAAAGCTGGCCATGGCATATCTTGGCCTATACTTCACACTGTTTCTTCCCAGCAAGTACACAGCTTGCATGGAATTCCGTGCCTGGTCCTAACGCAGTGAACACAAATTATAATATCATTTCCACAATTTCTTGGGGAACTAAATAATCTTATTTATTTTTTTCAGCTTTAGTGACAATTCAGCAACTGAATTTCTGATATTGCAACTGTGATATCAAAGATTTACAGCCTTATTATATTGTGATTCGGCCAATTTAATAGGGCTCTATATAAGCACATAGCATACTTTTTTTTACAGAAGTTTAGTTAGTGAAGACCTTGCTTTTTGATAGAAGTTCACTAACTAAAAACTTCTGTAAAAAAATGCTCTGTGCTTATATAGAGCCCTATTCAATTGGCCGAATCACAATTTAATAAGGCTGTAAGCCAATAGTCTAGCTTTAAAAACAAACATAAAATGCTTCAAATATACAATAATATGGTTAATGTGTAGAGATGGGTTTCCTCTTCCTGGACAAAGCATCTTGGAAACCAGCTCTTTTGTCAGCAAAGAGGCTAACTTAGAGTGCTGAAGATAAAGATAGTAGACATATAGCGATGATGTGATATGCAGTATAGCTTGATCCTGTTTGACTGGGGACTATAAAGGTTGTATCATCAGAGACACACTTTTTTTTTTTTTTTTCTAGGAGGATAAGAAAATAACTATGTAGTAAATATAGCAACCAAATAGGACGAGTGTTCTGCTTTTATCCCAATGGACACCCAACTTTTCTGATCTTTCCTGGCACTATGAACAAACAGTCCTCGGAGCATCACTCTACAACTTTGATGTGGATAGGGAGGATTGTGTGAGAATGCAGAGAATGGCTTGTTCTTCCCAAACGATCCTATGCCCCAGCTCTATTTTAGATTTATTTTTTGGCTTTTTGCTCTGAAACAATTCACAAGGGCTTACATTTGTTTTCTAAATCAGAATAATATGGTTATTTATTTATTTCACGCCTCTTAATAACGCTTGAATGAAATCGGAAATTAAAGGACTACTATATTTCTATTTTTTAAAATGATCTCTTTTGAAGAACCAAATGCGACAAAGTTCTTGCCCAGCGAGATCCTGGAAGTTAGAAGGGATATGTACAACAGAAATGAAACTATAGAAGAATGTTAGAAAAGAGGAGGTGATGGATGTAGTAAAGTTGGAAATGTTTGGGGCATATGGAAATATTTAATTTCAGAGGATATTTTTGAGGAAAACCAGTACAATTTAGCAAGAGAGCCAATCTGAATGGAGGAAAATCGGAGTGAAATATTACACCTACTGTTTTCATGGGTGGCTGAATGACTGGCGGTGTTACGGATTGTTATGCTAAATGGAACAATTGGGTTTTGTTTGGTTGGAAGTATGAATATCTCTGTTTTAGAAATATTACATTTCAGGTGACACCGGCCACCCAGTATAAAGTAGTAGGGAGACTAGTTCTGAATGTCAAGGGCAAGTTTAATGGTTGCAAGTTACATTTGTGTGTCCTATGCACAGGAATGATACTTGAAGCCAATGGCAAAGAAATGAATGTGAGCAACTAGGAGTGTTAAAGAGCTTTCTTGCGATGTGACCAGTTTGGGTTTTGCAGGCTTCTTCTAATAAAAATAATCTTAGTGTGGAAGATTAGTATGCATTGTATTATCAATTAATAAGGAAAGGGCGTAAGCTGAATGCATTATAATATAAGAAATGGGAATGCCAAAAGAACTAAAAAAATATGGTGCGATTGAGATGCAGCTTAAGTATATGCATTAATAACTGTCCTTGAAGGACCACTGAGGTTTGGGCAAACAATATCCTCCCATCCTTTTTGATCATGTTTGTAAAATATGTAATAAATTAATGACTTCAGTGAAAATGTCTCACACAATTACTGTCGTGTTCTGTGCAAAATGGCAAATGTTATTGGCATTTCATGATCTTCTATCCTCTTAATATTGTGGTCAACACTCCTTCCTACTCATGGCTATGATGTAGTAACCGCATTTGAAGACTACTTGAGGGGATGAAAGCTTTCTTGCTTTTAACTTTAACAGCTGGTCTTTCCATATCAAGATATCTGCATATCATACAACAAACAAAGGTGTCTGAACAAAAATAGAAATTGAATCACATAACTGATGAATATGTTTGGCGTGTTTAGTAGATCTTCTACATCGTGTTGAATAATAAATAATGGGGCAACAGATGGCTCATATTTGTGTTATTTAACTGAAATACCATTCACAGGTTACTTATCTTTCGTTTTCCAAACAAGTTAATATGGTTCCTGAGAATACTTTATTTTTAACCAATATTAAAATAACTTGTAAATATATTGAAATCTGTCTTCTGAGAAGTATCTAATTTCAGTTTTCAGGTACAGAAATTGTAAATGCAAAGACAAAGTCCAGCATTTCTGAAATGGTCCATGGGATTTTCCTCTAAATCCGAAAAGACAGATCCATTATTTATCAGATTTAATTTCCTTGTAAAATATTCAGCAAGTCATGACCATGATATTAGGTCATTCATATACTTTTTTTTTTTTACTAAAAATAATATGCTTTATTTTCTTGTGCTGTTACTGAATGTGTTCTCTTGTAATGTCATCATTCGAAATATAACACTTTGTAAAAACATTTAAAAAAAAGAATAAAAAAAAAAGTGGAGTTTCTGTTATTTTGAGATAATGTCCTATTAAAGTTTCGTGTTGGGAGGAGCCGCATTGTGTAACCGAGAGCAAAACAGAGTATTAGAAAATAGGAATCTTTCTGATGATTTATAATTGATCCCTTCTTCTGATCTACATGGTCATGTTGAGCTATTTATGTTACTGTAACTACTAAATTAAGTCATACTACTAATCTATCATGGACTGACACAGAAAGGGGCACGGAAATGTTCTACTTGTTGTAGCTACAAGTTTAAACAACAAATTTGTAATATATTGCTGTAAATCTAATGCCAGAAATCTTACTTTGAAAATGGCTTTGGCCAAATGAAAGGATGTCTGCTCACTGTCTTCTCTTCTGGGCTTTGAGTGTAGTATTCTGGCTAATTGTCTTCACATCAGACTATTTCAGTATTAGGGTCATAGTAAATGTGACGTCAAAGAGCAGTTTTCAGCTGACAAGAGGACATCTTTTGAAGTTAGAAGGAAAAAGATACCAATTTTAAAGAAACGGGGTTCTTCACTGTTAGGGTGGTTAATCTGTGGAATTCTCTACCAAAGGTGGTTATTACAGTGGATTCAATCGCTAACTTTAAAACGGGTTTTGATATTTGTATTAAGAAGGGCATTCAGGGTTATCCTGCATAACTAGAGAAGGAGTATTGATCCAAGGAGGAATCCAATTTCCAGTCTCTGTGTCAGGAAGGAATTTTATTATTTCCCTGTGTTAGCCAATTGGCAAAGTTTCAACTTTTTTTTTTTTTTTCCTTTTTTGACCTCCTCTTGATCAATGAATCCACATATTACAAAAATCAGAGGAGATAGAACAATGTTGAACTTGAAGGACGAAGTCATTTTCAACCTCAATGTGTATGTAACTATATAATATATTGATACTTTGTGCTGCTGACATTCATTTCTTGTATATCTGAAAATTTAGAGAAGACAAGGAACGTCAAAAAGTCATTGCGTCTATCTCCTCACCACTTCTGGTGTTTTTAGTCCTAGAGACAGGCTAAAGTGACTTTCAAAGACCTCACATTGCTGATTGAGTCTAATTTTCTTGTGCCCTTACTGTGTGACATTATCTGTACATTAGGATTGTTCTGAAGTGATCACGAGACTGCCGTTAGACACCTGTAAAAGATCTTACCTCAGAGAACCTGTATTCCATGAGCATATAAGTAGGCCACAGGTGTTGAATTCTGAGCCATACGGAAGTTTCATTTTTTTTTTTTTTCTTCCCCTTTGTTTGTTTTTTGTTTATCTTAAGTGTTTAGTTCCCTTTTGGAAATGTTGTATTCTCCCTTACACCACTTCATTGCTTGTTTTTTGTTGTCAGGTGCCTGACAGACTGTTTTGACGGCCTATATATGTCGCTGAGCTGGTTCCTATGCACCACTTTCCCTCCGTTTTATTTTTCTGTGAGAAAACTTTGCTAACAATCCCTTCCACCCTCGAGAGGACTGTGGATTGCTTGCACTGTCAATACATCTCAAGAAGCCTTTGTGGAATACAATAAACCTCCCTGTCCTTTTCTCAGGAGAGGCGGTAGAATTTCAGCCACTATTTCAAATGTAGATAATACCTTGTTTGGAGAAGTTTGTTTGGGGGGAAAAAAGAGAAAAAGAAAAAAGTAGTTTAAGTTAGAGTGAATTATCACCTAGGCTGGCTGGCTGCATGTGTGTGTTTGTGCCAGCAACACGATACTGTGGGAAAGTCTGGAGCCACCTTTTGGAGATGATGAGAAAAGGAGTCCTATACAGACATGAACTGACATACAATGGACTGCTCTCCATATTGACTCTTAATGGGTTACCTTGGCTATACCAGTCATCCAGATCAGTGTCCAACTGGCGGCCTACAGGCCAGATGCCTCCCATCAGCTGATTTCTGTGGCACACTGGCTGCCAGGGAGGATCTCCTCATGAACTAATATTATTAAAATAAAACACTTGGCATGAATATATAAATAAATAAATAAATATATATATATATATATATATTTAAGTCACCTAGTTTACATGTTCAGTTATTCTACTGCACTCTGGGAAAGGGGCATGGAAATGTGCCCACAAAGGCTTCCCATTTCAATCCAATACCTTTTCAATCATGGCTCCTTGTAGGCATATGCCTGCTGTATTCCACAGCTTTAATTTACATATTCATTTATACTTAAGATGCTCTACAGCACTGATCTAGATCAGGGTAATTGTAACTGTGAAACATTGTCTGATCTGGTACAACCGCATATGGAAGCAATTTTCCATTTCATAGCCTGGTTGAGGAATCTGATCACAAATAATTATTTTAGCATCAAGTGAAATTTTGTATAAAAATCTATATTTTTCTATTCTGTTATGACGTTACATACTGTTAAGTTAATATATTTTTTCTTCATATTATGTTAAAAACATCTATGATTGTAATTTTGTTATCTTGGTATCAATTGGATTTATTAGCAATGCTAATTCATTGTAGGCTAGATCTGTATTATGATTTAAATATGGATGTTGGCGTTGTAGGGATGAACTATATTAAAGGGCTATGGAATGGTTTCTGAAATTTACTAGGTTTAATATACCTATGTATTTACTTTTTATGTACTTTTAGTTTTATTAAAAAGCCATTAAATGCTTGTTGAAACATGTTTTGGGACTTGGTTCCTGATAGGATAGTACACCATACTGCGCAATCCAGTGTTTGTATCTTGATTTTTTTTTTTTTGTGTGCATATCATTGATGCTCCAACTTTGTGCTTATGATTCTTTGGTACATCCTCTCTTCAATAGCTTGTATACATACAAGTAAAAATAAAGATAAACCTAAAACATGGTTGCTTCATCTGCCACTTGTTAACGGAAGGTTAAAGGCTCACTGTAATGCATATGTTTGTATAGCAAAGACTATTAAACACAGAGTTAGCCCCCTGATAGGCACAGGCAGGTGGAGCAAAGCAGCTCAGGCTGAGGGAAAAAAATAGAAATTTGCAAGTAAGAAAAAATATTAAATTTTATTTATTTTAAATTGCATAACGATTTAATGGGTCTATCCTCAACAAACAAACGTAAGCTTTATTTGTGATGCATGTTTTAAACATAAATGTGTATTTTTTTTATGAACTTTTTTTTTTTAGTAAAACTTGTTGAAACATATTGGAAACTAACCGGAAATACCTCTGTGTAGGTAGAGAGTGTACATACCTCTAGATCTCATTGGCAGACACATGTGACCCATGCAGCTACATTGCTGCACATTGGCTGACAGGGACAAGCCCTCAAAGACCGTTATACTTTCAAAGCAGTATATTCTGCCTATGAGCTTAATTTTCAAAAACGAAAACACACTCTACAGCATTATCGCATGCTCTCTATCAGATGCAACAAACAAAAAAATGCTTTCATTGGCCATTTAATGTGAAAAAGCCATGGTAATTTAGTTTTTTATTTCCTTAAATTTAACAAATGACCACATAATATGAATATATATATATAATTTTATCCGATTAGGGACGTCTGAAGGGGTTAACATATTTTGCTGACATATTCACATGAGATATAGCCTAACCATAATAACACATTCCTGTCCTTGGAAGGTCTTGCGACCTTAATAAAACACAAAACATTTCTAGTTCTAAGAAACAGAAAACACCTGATTATCTGTCCTTGTAACGTGTACTGTGTAAATCGCCTCTAATATCCGCCTTCTTTAGCAAGTATATAACCTATGCTATGACGTAGCAATAAACTGAATTTGTATGGAGAATGATTTTGTGTGCGTTACTTCCAGTACGGCTCCCCAGAATTCTGACTGTGTGTTCCAAGCCGCCATCTACTGAATTAGGAAGCCCCAACAACATCCCAACACAATAAACCGCTAATAGATGTACTGAGCTTTAGATGATAAATACAATTCTCTTACTAGACCAGTTAAACTTCAAATCAAATATGTGGAGGAAAGCTGTTAATTTAAGTGTTTAATATGGGTTATATGCCAGTAGAGAAAATGCCAAGAATCAGCACCAATGTAAAAAAATTGGGTGGGGGAGTAGGTGCTCTCCTGGTACTAATGTGACAAAAGCCTAAATTTATTTTTATTGTGTTGACCTACAATTGACTAAACCTTAAAATCTACATCTATTTAATGCATTTGCTGGCCTCACCTACCACGGAATTTCATATATAGAAAATAAATCCTGAAAATACATATCAATCTAAAAATGAAACTGAAACTTGTATTCTATCAACATTTCACTGGTCAACTCCTGTCCATGTTGCTCAACTGCAAATCAGAGTGCACTGATGGGATATCACAAAAACATCTTCACCTTGTAACAGTGTGACGTAGTTGCCTTTGGTTCATAAGTAGTTAATTGGTAGAGTATTCAGCAGCTCTTAGCCGATAATTCTCAAAAACAGAAGGACAAATTTAGCGGTTGTTAGGCACCATCGAGTTATTAAGGAAAACATCTCCTGTATTAAAGCTCCCACTTTTAAGTACAGGACATGCTGAGTTGTCGTAAGGATTAGTGCTTTGGTGCCTGAATATAATAATGGGTTTATGTATGATTACCTTGCTTGCAGCAACCTATCATTTGCGCTTCCTTCTGAACTTGCTTGATGGCAGCCTCTGTAAGCAGTATCCATGTTTCCGCTTACCTGCTACCATTCTCTATTGATCTATTATCCACAAATGTTTTAGCTGCAGGGAACATCTGTCACAAAGGCCGGTGTTTATACCCCACATTACCTGACAGACATGTCAGCCTACTTTTTAAAAGATGCCGATTTTCAGGATCTCTTTATACGCAGGTGCGACGGGGCTGTTGAAGAATTTCTTTAATAAATTGGATTAGACGTGATTAAAGTATCTGGGAGTTTGTGTTCAAATTACCAGAAGCAGCAGTTAGGGCTTGTGACAGTCGTATCACAGCTTAATTGCCTGTTCTTTTCATTGGAATAAGCCTCCCTGGAGGCATACTAACAAATCCGAAAACTTTCACCAGCATTGTGCGATTCATTGCTGGCTTCAGAACCTTTTTTTTTTTTTTTTTTTTTTTTTTTAAGGGATGTGGAGGGAGGTTTAAACACAGAAGCTGCTGTTTAAAGCTTGACCCCATTCTAATATTTCCAAAAGAGTTTTAAACAATTGGCTGTCAGTATTGCCAGGCTCTGAAGGTAATGCAACAGGCTGTTTTTCCTTCGTTAATGTAGTCTATGTACTCTGAATTTTGCATGAAACTAAATGTATAATATTTGGTACCCTTGGCATTAGGCAGTTTTGAGCAAATTTATTACCAGTATTAAAGATTATTAGCCTCATTCAATTGCTGCCAATTTGAGATCCATGCTCGCAAGTGGAAATCGCAGGCAATTTTGTTATTCAATTGGCGTCTTCTGCGAGCTCAGAACGGGTTACGACTTACAACCGTGCGAAAATGGCGGCCGTACAACTCGGAGCCTGCATCACTTTGAAGCCTTTGATCTGTCACTTGTGCAGAGCTATAATCGCAAAATGCTATTTAATCGCCCGATTACACCCACTTCGCAAACATATACCAGCTGGCTCCTCATTTTATGGACAATTCTGCATTTATCAATACACATAATCCATCCCATGGCTCCTAAGAAAAGTTTGACACTTCTAATCTGCCTGGCTCCTTAGTTTGGTATATAATTATCAACCCCTGATTTAAAGTCTAAAATTATATTGTTCTCTGTGCAAATGCAGTTTTTCAAAATGTTGACATAACATTAAATATCTCAAATGGATGGAACCAGTCTCTGTTATAAAATGGCAAACTGACAGTTTTTTTTTAATCTGTAACTTGTAAATACTTTATTTCAAATAATATGTATTTTTATACTCTAAGCTGAGGAGCAAGGTTTATAATTTTGAAAAGTAAATACTTCTATAACACTATGTTTCCCCAATCCTGCTTTTTGAATAGATAATAGCAATACTCCCATGGGCTTGTGATCTGTTGTCCTCCCCTTTAATAACATGTTATTTTTCCATACAGCAGTATGGTCCTTGTAACATACCCAAGGTATAGCATCTTACTTTTGCATATTATGTTTGGCACACCTCTGACTAGATTAGTGGTTCCCAAGCCTCTTTTTTTTCTTGAACTGCAGTGGTACTTTAAGCTGTGGTGCAGGCTGCCATGTTCAAGTCAGAGGTGTGACTGCAAAGACGGTCTTGATTATTATGGATAAAGTATAAGGCTAGGGAGTCCCTGAAGCTTAAAGGAGAGTGGAAGTAATTAACTTGTTTGTATCTCCAAATGGATATTTTACTTTGTGTGTGTTTTTTTTTTTTAAATGAAAATTTCAGAACAAAAGAAAAAAAAATATTTAAATGTTTAATCTCCCTGTTGGCTTGCCTTGTTAAATAGTGAGAATTAATATAACTGTGTGAGTCATACTTGTCTGCTACAAACAATGATATGCACAGAGCAATACTTCTTGTTGGTTTCAAGGAAGCTTTAACCAATATTACTTAATATTATTTATGCCCCCCCCCCAAAAAAAAAACAAATATATATATATGTATATATATATATATGTGTGTGTGTATATATATATATATATATATATATATATATATATATATATATATGTATATATATATATATATATATATATATATATATATGTATATGTGTGTGTATATATGTATTATTTATTTATTTAAAACATGATCTTTTTAAAAATACACAAACAATTGTTTCACGTTCATTTAATTTATTAGGTGCAAGATCATATACAAGTTTATATTGTTAGTGTCAGAAAAAGCAATTTGTGATAAGAAGGCAGCAGTGCTGTACAAGCTGCACACCAGAGGTGGGTTAACAATTGGTTTTGCCATGTGTATACTGTCCTATCCTATATCACAGATCATTGGAGCTCATTGAATTTGACACCAACCCCCAAATGTGCCCTCAAGCAAGCTTTTGTCAGTAGATACAAGCTCTGCTCTCCAGAAATGTAAATGTCCCTCTCTCTCACACATAAGTATAATGGATGCTTTCAGGCTTCAGAGACATCAGCATTTTCTTTGTAATAATAATAATAATAATAATAGCTTTATGAGTTTTTACTTGCCTAATTATGGTCAGACTCAACGTTTTTGATTTTTTTTTTTCATTGTACAGTGGTGAGATTGCATCTTAATTCTTTTTTTATTTCATTTTTTTGTTGATTTCATTGAGAAAGAGAAAAAATGGAGGTCCTGTAAACTGATATTGTTGGTTCACGGTGTGGGTAAAATCTAAATGAATTGACTGATTACCAAATTTTCAGAGGAAAATGTGTTTTTTATTCTTTGGAAAATGTATCTGTCACAGTTTCAGAACAGGAGTAATAATAGCTTATGTCATTAATGCGCTAAGTATTGTGAGTTTGGTGCATGTATACCCCCTGTAAAAAATAGTTGTATTCAAAACCTGTTTGAATATTCTTTATAAAACTTCTTAAAGCTTAGGCAAATCAAGACAAGCCTACATGAACAGACTTATGCACAAAGAGGTCACAACACTCTTGAAGTCTCAATAGCACCCAGGCAAATCCTTTCCTCTTTAGACTATACCATTGCTTGGATTTTCTACAGCTCATTGGCATTAAATAAGGTTTCTGCTTAAACCATGTTTATATAGCGGCTTAAGTGGATTTATACCTTTGTCAATAAGAGCTGTGCCAGGCAGAACCAGCACTAGTGCACGTAGGACCATTTGCTATAATAACACACTGTTGGAGCAGATTGAATGTGGCACCCAAGTGGCAAGATCCATTGTTTGCAAGATTATTTGAGACTCCTGTGAGTAGGAGTGGCAAAAGGTTATATAGGCCATGGAAAATGTGTGTGGCTGGCAGAGATTATATTAAAAGGTCATAAATATTGCTCCATTTTAATATATTTTATAAGTTATTATATTATTATACTACATTGTCTAGATGGTGACAATACAATACCGCCATACACCTAGTGCATGGATGGTCAGTGTCTGTTTATACAATTGTCTTCTTGTCACTCCGAGCACTATAACAACACCAGGAGTCTTGGTACCAAGGCTCTAAAATACAAATATAATGTTGTTTGGTGATATTAGAAGCAGAAAGTCCCATGATATTGAAATCCAATTAACTGTATGATGAACATTCTAGTTTTATTCTCTAAATTATATCTCCCTGCTTCATTTTTTTTTTCAGGACCAGTTGGACAATGTTTATGTCAATACCACTTTACCTGTATTCTTAGCATACTCTATTTATTATTTTTTTTAATTCCTAGTTTGTGTATAATCCCATCTGCACTTTGCATAAAAGCTGTGGGAATGCAGCGGGCATAGGCTTAAAGGAAACCATGTTTAAAATGGTTATGGATAGAATAACAAAGCATTTGTGGGCACATTTGCATGTCCCTGCTCAGCTGTATGTCTCGGAATTCTGAGCAAGAATGTTCTAATTTATTTATATATATATATATATATATATATATATATATATATATATATATATATATATATATATAATATATATATATATATATATATATATATATATATATATATATATATATATATATATATAATAGCGTTTGAATGTCTAAAACAAGTTTAAAAACAATTTCTTGCTCAGAATTCCGAGACATACAGTTATTACACTGCACTCTGGGAACCTTGGAAGGGTCTGGATCCTTAGGTTGTGTAGTGGATATTTTGAGTAGATAGTTCACCACAACAATCATTTAATACATGATGGGCAAAAAAGTGATAGAAGCCTCCACTGTATGTATATGTGAGTATATATACACACCATACACACAGGTTCCAAAACTATTTCTGAAGGTATATGAGGCACTTGGAGAACTATTTGAACATCTCTGATTGTCCTGTGGACAAGTTGATGTTTCTTTCCACTGTTCATTAACAATTAGTTATATGTAATTTGTATGCACCATTCTATATTAATATAAAACGCATGTTATTGGAAATAATATGACTTTCAAGCACTTTTGTACCACATTTAATACATTTGTATTACTTTTATTCATGTTTATTTGTTTTCTATCATAAGTCTGCCACTTGTTGCATGGACTTTCTGATTGAAGCTCACGGATCACTTGTCCACAGATCGCATTTATTGTACAGCTATGGAAATAGAAAAAATACAGAGGGGGAAAAAAAGATCAAAAGTTCACTTTATTAGTGTTTTGAAAGCAAAATACATGTTTTCTCAAAGTGTAATTTATAAGTGCTCTAACACTCCAGGGTGTTGAATAATCCTTTAATGTATACCCTATTGCATGTTAACTCCTGTTGAGCATCAAAAGGAGGGAACTAAGCAGGACTTTGATCAGCTCATGATAAAATGTACATTTTGCAGGAAGATATGGAAGCAATTGATGACCCTGCATTCCTTTACACTAAATATGCTTATTTTCATCAATTAATGTTGCAAAAAATATGTTGAGCGAAATGAAAATTGCAATATGTTATATTATAATCCCTTTCGGTTCTCTTCCAAGTAGTACAGAATATTCTTATACATTATTATTAATATTCTTTCTCTAGAACGCATTCACATTTCTTAAGCACTAGATTTAAATAATCCTAGCAACTTGCTCATCAAAAATGCAATAAAAAAGCCTGGCAATGCTGTTTGCCACACAATGCGAGTCTTTTGGCCCTCTGAGCACCTTCGGTGCTCATCGTGAGCCCCGCACTGAGCGCCTTTGGCTCATTGCGAACCTCTCCCCTCGTGTAGTTCAACTTTCCTGCTTTGCAATGATCACCTTCGGCGCTCGTGCAACCCTTTCCTCCCGCCTACTGTACTGGCCGCTCATTGCAGAGTTTGTTAACCTGCAAGTTTAGTGCTTGGGAATGCCATGTGTCTCTTTCCATCATCTCCCCCTGTGCCTTTCCTGTGTGTTTCTCCTCTGTGTGTCTGCTGAATCTTTCCGTTCCTTTTATTTTTAAAGTCCTGCGTGCCTGGCGTTGTTCGTGCAAGTGTTAGTGTCCTTGCCGTTGTGTATTTTCTTAGTCTCGTATATTTTTCTGAGTTTTTGGAATTTTTCCGAGGTTGGAATGTGCCCAGCCTCGTTTTCATTCTGTTTTTAAGATTTTTTTTTACATCCGCCATTTTTATTCTCGCTTAGCCGATTTTTGAGTGACAAAACCCAGCAAACTGGGCTTAAATTTGCTTGCAACCTTACTCCCAGGCGTCCTGGCTCTCCCTTTGTGCTGTGTGTGAGTGTGTTTTAGTTCAGTTTTTATTTTTTTTTGTTGCTTTTCGTGTTTTTCTATTCCTGCGGTTCAGCAGTTACATTCGTATTTTTGGAAGTTTTTTATTTTTATTTTTTTATTTTTTTGCCCTCAAGACTCCAAGGTTGGATTTTTTTTTCTCTAAGTCCCGAGTTCCTCAACTGCTTGCAGCCTAAGTCCTGCATGTTTCCATTCCTCAACAGCTCGTCTCGCTTTGCTCAGCAGGCTTCTATGCCTCAACAGCTCGCTTTGCGAGGCTTGCAAGCGTGACGACAAATCAGTTTGACAATCATAATATGTGATACATATACAAATGTATGCACTTGTTATATTGTATAAATGTAAACCTAATAAGTGTAAGCCATATCTTAATATACAAGTCATGAAGGAAAAATATGTTTAAATTTGCATGCATACATTTTATAAAGTGATTTCTGTAGTGGTAAAATTCTTCTCTTGACCCAATACCAAGAAGTCTTCTGAGGTTGTATGTTTTGT